>PVLD010022899.1:0-12094 GCA_004027595.1 Dinomys branickii | reverse complement strand
TGCCATCTTGGTAACACGGTGGGAGGGGCTGATTCCAAGGAGACTAACAGCAAGCCCTCACACCGGCTCCCAACAAATGGAGACATATTTCACTCTCAGAGCACTGAAGAAATTCAAGCATTTTATATGTTATGAATGGTTATTAGCTTGAGAAGCACAGAATTCAGTGGTTCTTCCTTTGACTTAAGAAGTCTTATGTTAAACGAAGCCAGTTGAAGCAGGAAAGCTCTTATAGAACAAATATACTCATTCAAAATTAAGTAAAATAGAAAATAAGGAAGGTCATTAACATTCATTTAGTGTTTAATATGTATGAGAGATTATAATATATATATATATATGTATATATATGTATATACATTTATCTTCATGGAAACCCTATGAGATAATTATTTATATTTTCCTTTACTAAAGAGTAGGCTCAGAGAATCTATGTAACTTGTCTAAGGTCACACAACCGAGAAATAACTGAGCCAGGATGAGAATTCAGGTCTGTAGGATTTTGATGTTTCTCAATGGTGATTAAAGAAATTGTAACACAGAATTCTAAAGAAATAATGAATTATAGATATTCCTTTGATTTCATTGATAGGGACAGTGAGACCCGGAAGATCTTAAGGCTTATGATTTGGTGTCAGATCTGGAAGAAATATATCCTGCTAAATTCTGTGTGTACAACATGAGTAGATCCTTGGCTTCACTTATTTGATATTTCAGATGAAATTTTTTAGGGATCAAAACCATCTCAGGAGTGATCCAATTTTGTTTTGACAAACATCAGCTGTATCCACATGTAGTGAGCAAATTGAACTAAGATTTTAAAGAGAAGCGAGTTGGTAATCAGAAGAACCCAAATGGTCTGATTTGCTATTAAACACAAAGGTGTGATGTTCCTTAGCGTAGGTGGTCATGGTGAACATACCATCCTACTTTTATTCTGAGGAAATACATAATACCATGCCCCATAGTATATATGCAGGATTGGTTCCAGGACACACACATAGCAAAATGTACACATATCCAGGTCCTTATATAACATGATGCAGTATTTATGTATAATCTACACAATTTTCCCAAATACTTTAACCTCTAGATTATTTATAACATCTAATACAATGTAAATACTAGTGAAATAATTATTGCATGTACTGCATAGGAAATGGAGACAATGAAAAGTATCTGTCCTTGTTCAGTACAGATGCAATCTTTTTCCAAATGTCTTTGCTCCAAAGTTGATTCAGCCCATGAATATGAAATCCACTGATTCAAAGGGCCAATTGCATAACACTATACTATTCTTAACCCGACATTAAAAATATATTCTAGTCAATGATTCAAATTTCAATATTTATGTTCCTGTATCATTGAACCTCACCATCATGTTCATAAAGGAAATTTGAGGCTCAGAGAAGTTCAATACTTCTCATGCTGAAAGGTCCAATCTTTGAGTGTAAACCTAGGACTCTTTCCATTACTCCCGCTACTAACTAGGGAATTATAACAAAATGCACAAGAGTCTCACACACCTCTCACAGTTCACCTCCAAACAGGAATTTTTAGCCTAGCACCTATTCATACAAGGCAATCGTGTTGGGGGGTCACAAGGGTTGACACTGGGATGGATGTCCTGGCCTTTTTCTTATCATCGGGGGACCAAATTCTTCTTAGGAATGTGGGGTGCAAGGGATGTCATCACCAACAAAGTATAGGTTACATAGCAAAAAATACCCAAACCATTGCCTGAAGAGGTAAAGCCTTCTCCTAGAAATATTTTATTGCACTGTCACATTATTCTTCCTTCTACACAGATGCCCACATATGTGGGGTCTGCCTTCCAGGAAAACTCACCTTCCTCATCCTCTTTTGGCCAATAAATACCTATTGTTCCATCGACTCTCTGCTCCATAGTGGCTGCCTCACAAAAGTCTCTTCTGGCCCTCTGGGATAAGTCAAACCTCACTTTTAGAGCCTTTCCTGGCACCACATATCTCTGCTTATCACCCATCGTGATTACCAGTGTACATTTCCATTTGTGGGATTTACAGACTAATGTCACTACTGGGTTACAGTGTCCATCAACATACACTCACCACTGTTTCCCCACAATCTGTGTTACATGGAAAATGCCTAAAAACATATATGTGGTGATGTAATAAGTAAATAAATGAGCCAAAAGCATCAAAGAAAAACCAGAGATATATCTCTATATCCTAGTATCAGACCTAGAGATGACTGGGGGATTTCACCCGTCCCAATGTTGAAGTTTGCCTGAATGGATGCAATGATCTATTTTATGCGTTGCTATTGTTCTTATCATTATTACTGTTTTGCTATTATTCTGAATGTGCTTTGAGTTTATTTTATTGTCGGGATATGGAGAGGAGATTAGGGAGGAACTTTGGATAAGAAAAAAAAGAAATGAATGGGAAATTATTTGATGTAATGCTCTGTTTTCTGCCCTAATAAATCAATAGGTGGGTTGTCAAAACAATGAAGCATTCTTCAAGGAATGCATTTCTCACCATTTCCCAGCAACAAAAAATCTAAATAGAGTATACTTCCAATTTACTCTTGGAATCCTTTAAATAGTGTAAGGCTTTGAACTCTGAAAGAATTTCCACAATCCAATTCACTTTCATCATTCTGCCCTATACCCAGTTTTTAAACATCTCATTCTCAATGCTATTGTATTACAGTTCACAACAGAAATGTTTAATTCCCCCAAACACCTGTTTCTGCTCAAACAAAACAAAAACTATCAATACAGTTCAAGTTCAGTAAATCCTATCTGCAATCCCCATTATTTTCATTGGGAAATAATAACAATTCCTGCACCTGAGAATTGAATACTCCATTCCACTTCTGTAAAGATTTTCATCAGCAAAACCCAGAGCACTCAAGTATACCGTGATGAGATTAGACTCTGCTAAAACTATTGTAATGTTGAGCTATCAGAGTGCTCACTTGACAATCTCTGTCTTCCAAAATTTAATGAAGTTATGGCCAGGATAGATGCAAACGAACCTCTGATAAGAAAAACTGCATTGTCCACATCATCAGAGTCCCTCGTATGGAAATGGATCATTTCTGTGGCTTGGGGGATCTAATTATTACTGAAAAATGGAGACCTGATATCCAGAGAGGAAGTGCAGGTGGAGACAACAGGCACCTGGAAAAAGCAGAGAGTCAACCGAGATAAAAGGGGCACTTGCCTGCTGAGATGGAGAGACAGGAAAGTCAAAGTCGCCCAAGCTTATCTTCCAGCTGTAAAATCTGCCCAGGATCAGATGAAAAACATCATTAATTTCAATGTAATTAAATATCATTAATAAGATGCTCTGGAGTGTGTGCTTCTTAGAGATAATGGACGCCCCTGGGCATGGCCTTTGGGGAGGCTGCATCTCAGGATCATGCTGGCTCTGGGCTCCTGCACACAGCAAGGGAAGGGAAAGTTGTGCGCTTAGTTAACTTTGTTTATTGACTCCACAGTTCTTCGGACAACAGCACCACCTACAATAAAAAAAAGATCAGAAAAAACAGGATGCAGCAGCCATAAAATTTATGTTCATTGAATCAATAGAAAGGATTGCATTTCCTAAAACCAACTCAGGCAACCAGTTCTCCTTAACAACTCCTATGGATAGGAACGTGGGAGGAATGCCTTGATAAAAGTAGAGGCACTTCTTACAGGGTTTCACTTCTAAATTCGGCATATAGAGTCACACAGTCAGCACGTTTGTGGGTCAAATACTCACACACACCTGTACAGGGACTGATGATTGTGAATCTACTATTCTTGTACCATGAGTGTGGGAAACAACTATAGCTCCTTGGGTAAGAGAGATGGAAACGCAATAGAGGTATAGACTGGAAGAGCAGGTATATTCTCTCTAATTCTCTCTCTCTCTCTCTCTCTCTCTCTCTGTCATTCTGTCTCTCTCATTTCTCCCTCTCAAAACTATATACATCCAGGAAAATAAACTGTACATCTGATGCTATTACATTCTACCCTCTCGAATATTATTTCTCTTCTCTGTACTCATATCACTCCCTTCACGGGACACTTACAACCAACAGACCCTTTGCAACTCCACTCAAGTCAATTCCTCTCTGCCTCTCCAAGTCTACTGTAGTTGCCCCTCTTCTCTGACCTCTTGGGATCCTCCGTGTATCTCTGCAAGATCATTTGCAATCATGGAGTGCAAACTGGTTTACACCCCCGGCTCGGCGCTCTTCTGGGAGTGCCGCAGCCTGTGTCCTAGGTCTCTGTATCATTAGCATTGGAAACAGTGCAGGGCAGCTGGCAGCAATTCAACAAACAAGGAAGGAAGGAAGAAGGATAGGAGAGACAGAGAGAGAGAGAGAGAGAGAGAGAGGAGGGAAGACAGATAGGAAAGAAGAACAAGGTCTTTGTGTGTCTTGAATGTAGACCTCAGTTTCCTCACCTGCAAAGTAATGGTGTGGCTACTTCCAACTCTAGAGAGCAGCATTCTGTGATTCTAGACTTGGAGCAACCTTACTGAGACACAGCATTACGCCAAACAGAAGCAATGAAAAGAAGTACTTTAGATAAGAAATAGGTTTTTAAAATAATCCAATCAGCAGAATGCAGCTCAAAATATGCGCAGAGCTCTAAGCCACTATCTTGAACAGTTGCGAAGTAGCATGTTCAGCAGTGCAAAGAATCTCTAGGGACTTGGCCAATATGAACTCACAGATGTTCCCATTGAAGTCAGCTGATGAATTTCCTTTATAGCCATGTTTAACCAGAGTCCTCAGTTCACCTTCAGGGCACAATCCACTCACACTCAGCTCCTGCACCTTTGCTGGGAGAGCGAGAGCGAGAGCGAGAGCGAGAGTGAGAGCGAGAGAGAGAGAGAGACTCTTCTCACTGAGAATACAACCTGTATCTATGTCCCAAGAGTTGCTGAGTTTTCTCTTTCTAAAGAAAGTCATAATTTCAAGTGACAGTGCCAGAGCACAAGGCTTGGTCATTATTTTAGGGTTTATCTGCTCTTTTTTCTCCTCCCATGCCTAAAACATGCTACTGCCATCTGCAGTCAAAGGCCATAGAGAGTGGAAGTGTCTTGAGTTTTTCTGTGAAGGAAGCTTTTAAAGTTGGGGGAGCCTAGGAGCATGCAAGGAGAAATAAACAATTTGTTGAATACTGACTCTGCAGCATTACTTTTGAGCCTCATAGGATTCCTTCTGTGTACCATCTGTATTTTATGAAAAGGAAGAAATGGAAGCAAAACGATTTCAAGACAACCACCACGTAAGTGACAGAGGGGAGGCTGAGCCTGAGCTGTGGGTAACACACAGTCTTCAAGCTTCCTCCTCATCTCCAATTCACCTGGCTCCTTAGTTGCTCCAGAAACTTTCCCTGGAGAGCCACGGGTGTGAAGGAGTAATGGGACCCTCAGATCTTGGAGGCTGGGGAAGCTTGAGCCTCTAGTCCTGTGCTCCAGTCACAGTCAGTGTCATCTGATTAGCCTGGTGCTACAATCATTTAAGGTTTTTGCATTTTCTTTGCATCCCATGATTTGACAAATTTTGGAAAACAGTGCTCCAGCCTGGCCTTCTGTCATTGTACACATGTCTGTTGCAGTCATATGTATTTAACATGATAAACTTCACACATAACTAAATGGTTCCCTTTTACCCCTGTGCATATATACTCATGATGGATTTCCTTCTGCAGAATATCTTCCCCTTTCCTTCTGCCAGGTAAATCCCAACCTATTTCAAAACAAATGAAATCTGGTTAAAAGAATGTCTCTATTCTTTCTCTCCTATGCACAAGCACAAATACCTCCTTTAGGGTTCTTATTGCAGGTTTATATGACTGCCTTCTCCACTGGAAGAACAGGGAAAGTACTCAGTAAAGATATGCTGAAGGAGTGAATGTTTGAAATGTGAAGGTAAAGCTTATATTTTAATCTTTTTAACATCACAAGCATCTAGTGGAAGGGTAAATAAAAAACTGGTTCTGGATCAAATCCAGCCTATGGTCTGCTTTTACAGCAAGAAACACAGAAGAGTGTTTACATTTTTGAAGAGTTCAAAACAATTAACAATATATGACAGATAGATACCATATGTGAACATAAAATATTCACTATTTCTGCTCCTTAACAAAAAAAAATGTCAAACCCTCAATTGTTAAGTTAACCAATCAAGACTAATTGAAGAAAATTTTGTGTGAAAAAATGCACCCAAAAATATTACAATTGTAATACCAAAATGAATCAAAGTCAATAAGTTAAGCAAATATCTGACTGTTCCTTTAGTCTCAGTCTATAAACTCTCTAGGAAATATTTGGTAATTCATGTTGCAAACCAAGGGTATATTTATTTAGTCATGTTTCCCATACTGTGTTAAACTTTATGTAAGAACACAAGTACCATATTTTTTCATATTTGCCTTCAAATGCTTGCAAATTTCTTAATCATTTATTTGTCCTATACTTGTAGACTGTTGCAGACATCGCTACAGAATCACTCTGCATGTGAGGTGATTAAAGAGATATGATGAGAACTATTCACATCCTAAATATAGGACTGTTTCCCAGACTACAGAAGACCGCCTCTGTAGAATCTTTTTCTCAGTATTATACAAGCTTAAACAGCACCTCAGAACCCTATTTTAATTAGAGGTATGTTCTACACGATGAAATTGAATGTTCAAATTAAGTCATACAATAGGATGATTTGGGAACATGTTTATAAGGTAGTAATTTTATTCTGATCAAATGTTTTTTTCCTAAATCAATTGATTTCTCTTTATGCTGATCCAAGATCAGCCTATTTCACGAGAAATGATACAGAAAATATCAGAATAAGGAAAGAAAGGAGGTATACAAAGTAGTGTGCTACTAAGTGTTCAACCCATTTAGACCAAAGGTTGCAATTTTTTTATTTTTGCATGAAGTATTCTTATATTACCTAGAAAAATTCAAGGAAAAGTAATTTTAAGAGGAAAAAATATATTGTGTTGTGTTGTTTGTGGCATTCCAAAAATGGAACACTATGCATAAATGGGTTAGCAATTACCTCTTTGGGTTAGTAACTACCTCTTTGATGAAAACCACTGGATTTGTATTGTTTGCCCATAATCATGGTGTAAATACTTCCAGGAAGGTCATTTAGAGAACCTTATCCTATAGAAAACAGGGAAATGTCCTTGGACATCAAATTAGAAAGAGTCCACACAACTGGTTCTCCTGGTCGATGTAAGCTGACTCCATTGCGCTACTGAATCCACAAGGGCAGAGCTTCAAATTTCCTTTAAATTGCTTTCAAATTACCCATTCTCCTTCACATGGTGGTTCTGACAATGAAGTTGTCCCACCCTTACCTCAAGAACCATAAGGCCTAAGATTGGTCAAGCAGATTTTCTCTTCCAAGAATTGAAATCTCAAGAAGGGCACCGATGAAAAATAAATGTTTTGAAAATATCTCTACCTATTCTTGCTCTCCCTCCAGAGCTAACCCTTACCCCAGTGTCAGGATCTAATTCACCTACTTTATGAAATTGAGTTCTCCCATTTTTCCCATGGTCAAATGCACTTTTTGAAAATCTTTACCATAGTTTTAAGTATTTTTCTTAACATGACCAGGATCAGTCTTTAACTTAAACAGTAAAGCAATAATAAATTTAGTGTGATATGCCGCACATGGTGCAATCCATAGATTACTGTGTGGTATGGTGCATTTATAAAGAGTTGTTTCACAACATTCTTTTCTCAAATTCATTTCAAGTCTTATGGTATGGCGGACTACAGCAGGAATCAAATGTAGTTCATTTACAAAGACTGAAGGTGACACACCTTTCCCACCTTTTCTCATTATGAAAATTAATTATCTCTAATATTAATAGAGAGTGATTTGGAAGGGGAAGGAGTGCCACAGTAGCACAAAAGCTAAAGTTCTTTGACAAAGAAACTGAAAGTGATATGGGTGCTTGGAGAAAAAAAGGTGGACCTTTTCTCTGTGTCATGTAACAGTGCCTTTATGGGCAATCCAGGTGGGTGAGCTGATCTGCCCCACCTACTTGGTCATTCCATGCCATGTTCCTGCCATCTTCCTGTGGCACCTTTCTTTAGCTGTACCGTCATCTGTATGTTTGACATTAGGCAGGTAGCAGTCAGTAGAAAATAGAGAAGAGGCATGCTTACACTCCAGGGCAAGAATTTTGCCACATTAAAAATAAATAAATAAGAAGGTAAACACTAGAACTGCATGGCCAGTCACATACCCAGCTAAAACTCAGTTATCATGAAAGAGAGAAAGGATGCTTTGTCAGGAAAACTATCCATCTTTCCAACAAAAGCCATTCAGAATCATTTATTGCTACTCTTTTCAACAAAGAGCATAGGCGCAGATCATGAACATGAAATGTGTTCTCAAACATTAACATAAAAATAGTCCAACATTTCGTGTTTTCCATGTAGTAAGTGTACCTAAACCAACAACTTTAAACCTAGAACATCTTACATACTTGAACAATATATCATAAGGAATTTGTTGATAATTATTAAAGTATCAATAGATGAAAATTATTTTTTGAAAAAATAAGGCCAATTCAAGATTATTCTTACAAGGATATTTTCTAAACTTCCATTATTCAAGTAGTACTATCAGATTTTTCTTATGTGTATTATTAGTCTAGTATGTCTACATTGTTACGTACTATGAGATATACCTTTTATATCATTATGTTAAATATTTGCTTTAAATGAATTTATTTATTGACTTAAATAAATTTACTTATGAAGAATCTTTATAGCTCTGCTATAAAAGGAAAGTCACTCTCACTTGCCAGTTTTAAGATAAACTTCAAAATAAATAAGATTACTAACTAGATAGCATAAAGCTGTAGCTACTGTTGCTAGCTGTGAACTCTGAATCAGAGCTGGAATTTTGCTCTATTCAAAGGGGAGATAGTAAGAGTTGAAGTGTTTTAAAGACACTGGAAGTAAATTTAAGTCTCTTTCATGTAATCTAAAGAATTGAAAGAATTTAAATAAGATTAAGTGACTACAGGTATCAGTGCGATTTGATTTCTCTGTGCAAACCACCTAAAAACACACCTTAGAGAACTTTGACTTATAGAAAGTGCCACTTGTACTCATCTGCACATAAATATGATTTTTTAGTGAGGGAGAAATTGCAATTAGGATGTTGAGAAGTTCTAATCATCTCGCCAATGTTGGGACTTTGAACATTGTCATTCACGTGTGTCCAGGTGGTAGAGTTGCATGGAAATGCTGCCCTAAATCCTGCTATTGTCTTAAAGCCATGAACTGGAAACACTATGTCACAAAAGATCACCCACCGTACATGTGGGCATCAAGTCCCAGTCATCTTTCCCTCTCTGGTGCTGTATATTCGGATGGAGCTGACATCCTGGCTGCAGAGAGTTATTTTCCAGCATCAGACCTCTTAAACCTGCTCTCTGGAATGTTTGTGTCAGATGCTGCCTCAAACGTTTTAATCAACCAAACACTCCTCTAATGAAAGCAAGATGATTTGAATATCTGGTTTGCAAACTTAACCTATAATTATGCTGAATATCTGACTGCCTTTGGTATCCCTAAGCACATATTGCACTCTAGGAAAACAGTTTCCTTTCAGAAGCAGACAGTTACGAAGCATGAAAATAGTTGTCCCAGCTCATCAGTCCTTCAAGTGGAAATAGCTGTTGCTAAACTCATCATGGCAACAGAGAGGAAGACTTCTGTTTGTCAGAAAACCAGAGAAATAGAGCTGCATAGCTGAAGTCTTCAAATGCATGGAGTAAGTGGTCAGTTTCTTAGTCCTGGAGAAACAGATTGACCTTAAATGTCTGGTTATCATGATGAGGCACGAATTTGAATGTGAGACACATTCAAAACTACCTAAAGAAATATAATGCTGATGATAGAGATAAAAGATAAAACCATTTATTGGGTACCTACTCTGCTCTAGTCATGATGATATGTACATTATAAAGCCTAGTTCATTTATTTCTTCGAACTCTGGAGACTTGCAGGGGAAAACAAAGATGTTTCATTTAAATTTTATATCCTGGTGATAAGCTAATCAGACACTCACAGTCACTATACTTTGCTGCTTTCAGGGACCATCCAGTCTTAAACATCTCTCATTTGTTCAACTGTTTCTTCTCAAACTGGGGGTACCTAGTACAGCAGGTCGTACAAGTGTGGGAGCATGCTCCTCCATGCTCTTAGGATTCTTGTGTCCCCAGGAGCTCCTATTCCCCATCATTGAAAATTGTTGCCATAAATTATTGTTCTCGGTGTAGTGTAAAGTATTCCTCAGTTAAGTTCTGAGAACACTGAGAGGCACTTCAACGCCTAAATCACTAACCTTCCCTTCAAGGTCTAACACTTGGGTACCCACAATATTTTCTGATTGTGTCTCACCTTTGGATAAAGGGAGGAAACCTTTGCCAGACGTTTGCCTGGTTGTGCTCTCTACCTTTCCCTGAATAGAGCACAAATCTCCTACGTATGTCTAGCCAATCTATCTCAAATAATTTTCTAGGTGTCCCGGGAACATTTACTAGAGGATATTTCAACATGTCTTCCACCTTTGGAATTCTGTGACCCCGTAACATAGTCAGGAT
Organism: Dinomys branickii; assembly: GCA_004027595.1. Classification (NCBI taxonomy): domain Eukaryota; kingdom Metazoa; phylum Chordata; class Mammalia; order Rodentia; family Dinomyidae; genus Dinomys; species Dinomys branickii. The sequence goes on along the minus strand of PVLD010022899.1, from coordinate 1,464 downwards.
GGAAACTGTCATTAATATCTGTCAGGTAACAGAACCCAAATAGCTCAAAACTTAAGAGAATCCTATTATAGCCTTTCAAGCTCTTCTCAAATGAGAAGAAATGGCCTTATCTGACAAATAATTTTCAGCTGCAATTCTACACCAGTATAAGCTAGGTTCAAAAACCAAAGCAATAGTATACGGATCCTTAATTTATACTTAGAAAAATATATGTAAAATTCCTCATACATGTGTATGTATTTAAATATATAACTTGTTGCCTGATAACAGAAGGCTTAAAGGATGTCAGCAGTAGGGAGGAGATGTAAGGGGGAAAAGGTTGCATCAGTCTGGTTCTTTAATTACAAGCTGTGTGCAATGTGGATTGCATATCAGTGCATTTGTGTGTGTGTGTGTGTGTGTGTGTGTGTGTGTGTGTGTGTGTACAAGTTGATCCTAAACATTTGTAAATAAACTTGTAATAAATATGGCTTTATTATTCCTCATAAAATGAGTCTCTCCATTTGATTCTTTTTCTCAAAATCAGAAAGATATAAAATTCCTGGGTTACAGAGGTTATATAGCCCTATTATTTACTCAATTACTGACTTTTTCCTACAATGTGCTTGGCAAATTGCACTAGTCCCCCACATGAGTGCCTGGAGTTAAAGGAATTTCTGGAAGAGCCTATGTATTTGCAGCAAATGATGGATGCTTTAGCTCTACATCTTGCATTTCCTCTTCTTCTGAAGGAAGTACCTTGGCTTCCCTTTGGGGAATTGTTCTTCACCATTGTCTGCTGTCTTAATGGGACAATCACTCGAAGTGTTTCTTCTCTGTTAGCCACAGAGTGCTCACGTGATCCAAGCTATGACAATCTAAATCTGTCTCCCAGGGATTTAAATTCTGAGTGTTAGGAGGTAAGAGAGAAAAACAGTTGGAACCAATTTATCCCAATGACAGTACCTTGAAGATCCTGATTTCCTGAAAGACCAGTTCCTTCAGCTTTAATTTCAGATCTATGAGCCCTTGACACTTTCATAAATTCGATTTTCACCTAAAATTAGGCAAAGTCAATGTATATCAATTGCAGCCAAAAAATTCTATCTGATACCCCACTGATCCTCTATTTATCCACCTGGGGAAATATAGACAGGCACAATCTATCCTTAATATTGTAGATCTTCCTAGGTGTGACTATTTAGCACACATCTCTTCAATCATTATTCATTATATCACATGACTTCTTTTTTTTTTTTTTATTTTAGAAACATAAAAGTACAAAAATATATTGACAAACAGACACCCATTGTCATAGAAAATAGTACAATCACAACTAATCTATAGACAAGGTGATATGGTCTCAACAGTAGTTGTTGCTTTATCCATTGATATCTTCGAATTGTAGATGTATGGACCCATATACAGACATGCAAATTTAGTCAGACAGTTTATCCTCTCAACAACAGAAAAAAAAGAAAAAAA
>PVLD010022898.1:0-28434 GCA_004027595.1 Dinomys branickii | reverse complement strand
AATAAAAACCTGATAAGAAATACGTGTCGTCTGCTAGTGGCATTTCATAGTGCTATTTGGGTCAAAAAAAAAAAAGAGCTTGAGCCTCACACCTGAAATCAATGAAGTGGATTTCTCTGCAGTGCTAGTAGTAGCTAATGTTTTATTTTGTGGCAGGTGGACCTAGGGACAGGGTGAAAGTCACCACAGGGCGCTTGCACCTTCACTCAGGGCAGAGGTGTGCTGCAAGCACCCAGTCTCCCACACGCACACACAAAGGACCCTGCAGATCACTGTCCCTGCTCTAGGGGGGAGTGCCCACTTCAAGCCTCAGGCCAGCACTCTGTGTGCTAGCAGACCTGGCCTCCTAGCTGAACACAAGCCATCACGAGGTGTCTAGAGTCACTTGCTGCAGGTAAGCTGCCTGCTAATCTCCTTCTGGCCATCCTGGGGACACAGGGACAGCACCTGGAGTGTTGTCCTCTCTACTTGGCTCCCTCTGCCTTCCTGGACAGGTTCTGCAGGGTGTGAGGCAATGTCAGCTGCCTCTGCTGTGAATAACCTATTCCAGGACCACAAGCTGCTGAGTCTGGAAGACCTCGCAGAACTCTGCACTGAGGTAGGAGCTGGGCTGCTCTACAGCTAGGAGGGAGCCACTTATGCTCAGGACTGACCAGTACATGGAGCTCCATACCAGGAAGGCTCAGGGCTCTCCTGGGCGTGACTCTACAAAAGGCCAGGCTGTGACCAGCAACTGTCTCCTCCTCCCAGAGCCTGTACCTGGCACAGATGTCAATATACTGACTAATAAATGCTGCACCACACGCACCACATTACACAGAAGCCGGAGGCCAAGCACCCCACTGCAGTGAGCATTTGAGCCTGCTTAGGGCGAGCCACGTGTTACCTGCGTGCCCCATCATGGTCACTGTGTGGAACCACTCAGACTGCTTCAAAGCTCAGGGGCATCTAAGGACACCGGAGGACGTGACCCTGCTTGTAGTGCAGATGTACAACTGAATATAGTTACGTAACCATGACAACTCAGGTGAACATGCATGTGCTGGTTATGGCACTATGTAGAAAGGTAAACGTGAGATCACTACCTGTGTACGAATTATACAACAAAGATACAGGGGGCACTCTTGCTCTCTGGCTCTCTGCTCTGCTCTGCTCCATGGTGCCTGGTATTGTTGTTGATGTCTTGCACACATTTGTTCTTTAGCCTGGGGACCTCACCCTCAAATATCTCCCTTGGGCCTCTGAGTAGGCCGACAGTCACACCCTCTGCGCACCTTGTTGTCTGCTATCTTTATGGCAATAGGGTCTTTATCCTCAGCACTGAGGCTTATGGGCTTCTCCACTATCTGTCGAAAGTTTCTTCCATGAAACCAGTCCCTGGCACCAAAAGGTGAGGGATTTCTAATATCCACCTTACAGTCTAACTCTTGTCCCCTGTCTACACCTGCATGTGGATGTCTTGTCTTCCCAGCTGAGCCACAGGTTCTTCAGGAGGTAATGAATGAATTTTTAAAAATTGCTTCCCCTAGTATCTGTCACACCTAAAACAGAGGAGGGTGCTCTGCAGATGCCACATACACTAGGCTGGGTACAATCAAGTGGGCAGGGTCACACAGGATGCCCCACCCACCGAGACGCCAACCAGTTCTTTACTGCTCCATCCGGGGCTAGTTCTCCTTGGTAGCTGTCATCAGCTCACTGCCCTTGGCTTTAGTTCTTGAGTTGGCCCCACAGCTGCTCTGTGCTCCTTAACAGGAGGCAGTGGGACTAATTCACCTCCAGGCCACAGGTTGAGAGGTCTGGACTGGACAAACTCACCTGTATCCCTGCGGGCTCTTCACATGTGCTAGCTGCTGGGAGCTTCCCTGAAGCTGCCCCTTTCTGTAGGCTGATTCCATGTTTTATCTCCAGGGTGCTACTGTTCAGCTTGAGGAGGTTGATGGGTGAGAAAAGAAATATCATTTTAATGAAAATTCAGATAGTTGAGGGGAAAATAGATACAAGAAACTTCCGGCATCACACTGTACCCATGATCCTCTGCAACCAGGGAACATGTGGACAGCACCCTCACAGCACCACTGGGCCGTGAAGGTGGGGATATGTTCTGCCATCAGAACTCTCTCTCGGCTTCTCTAACATTTACAGTCCAATTTTCAGCGGCTGGGGAGAGTAATGCTCCCACCAGCCCTGTTGCAGCGGGTGAGAAACAGTAGCCACACATATCGATTTCCCTTCCTGCCAGGCTATTTGGGTTCTCAGAAGCTCCAGGAGAAACAGTGCTTGCGTTTTTCCCTGACAGCTCTGTGCTCGAGATGGAGTAAATAATAAACAGTTCTGAGAGGAAAAAAGGAATTAGCTGTTACAGTCCAAATCTTTAAAAAAAAAAAAAAACCTACTATATCTGAAGCAGAGTGTATGATGATAAGATTTGGAAAGCAGGTAAGAGGTTTTCACTGTGAATGATATTCATCAGAAACTTCTTATTCATGTCCTGAAAACTGAAAAGAAAGCCACCCACTGTAGAAAATAACATTCAATTGGACTTTTTAAAAAACTTACCAGCCAAGAAAAGGCACTCCAGTTATGAATTTAAATTCATCGGTGCTAATGAGTCACAGCTAAACCTGGGTCCTGGTCCAAACAGCTTCACAGGGGAATGGGTACATGAACGGTAGTGTGCCCCCACCAGGGGTCAGCTGCTGAGAAGGGAGGGAATATCTATGCACACACTGGATGACTCTCCAGAACACTACATGGAGAGAGAAATTCCAACCCCAAATACTCAGAAACCTTCAGGGTCCATATTCTACATATAATATATATTCCATATATATAATATACACCCCATATATAATTTCATATATATATAATTCCATACATATGTAATTTTTAAAATTAGAATAATTTAGAAAGGGGTTGGCAGGCCAGGAATAGGGATGAGAGGTGCGGGCAGAGGCGGTGATGAGAGACCATGGTGGTGTTGAGCCTGCTCAGAGTCTTGCCGTAGAGAGGGTTGCTTAGGAACGTTGTGCACAGCTTAGCACACACACACACACACATTCACACACACACACGAACCCATCACTGGTGTGATCTAAATACGATGGCTGAATTATAATAAAGTCGATCTCCCACTGTGAGCGGGGTTGTAGTTGCTCAGGTGCCCCGCAGCAGGCCCCTGGCAGAGGGTTCAAGGGCTTCCTCTGCATTACTGCTCACAGTTGTCCAAACTGTTATCTCAAACAGCTTCAAGACACACATCTGGCCACAAACACTCACGCAGGCATACACACACGCACACATACATATACTCACACAGACACACACACTTGAAACATAATTCTTTCTCTGGCCATGAGAAAAAAATCAAACAAGCCCAAAGTGGAGGGAATTCTATAAACTATCTGACAAGTATTCCTCAAAAGTGTCAGGATCAAAGTATCAATGGTGGGCACAGTTGAACACAAAGCCCAAAAGGTCTCAGTAAGGAGATGGTCTAAAGAGGTCTACTAAATCCACACTGGGTAAAAACTAAGGAAATATGAATAAGGCATGAACTTTAGTTAATAATCATAGACCCATAGCTGTTCAGTAGTCACAATAAATGTGCCACAGAAATGGAAGGTGTTTACACAAGCAGAGACCAGGTATGGGTCTATGAGAAATCTGAACCATCTTGGCAAATATTTTGTAGCTTTAAAACTCTTATAAAATAAACCCACAGATTGCTTTGCAAAATTATTATTTTGATTAAAAGTTCACTATTAAATGAAACATCATCCAGTCTAGGGGTCACATCAAAGGGAAAGGTCATGTGCTCCTGGGAATCCCTTAGGCAGCTCCAATGAAAACCATCCACAACCATCATAGGTCTCGGAGTCTCATCCACGGAGTTCACAGTTTGGTTCTTCAGCAGAAGAACCATGTCTGAGCAGATGTCCAGTAAAGTCACCTAACATACTGTGGGTTTGGGCTCCATTATGGAGGTGCATGTTCTTCCTTGATGGCCTTGGCAAAGCAGCTGAGGGTTTGCTGCTGTGAGCTACCAGTCAGCAAAGAGAAATTATGAGCTAAATGCATCCTCTGAGCTTGAAGGCTGCGTGATACGTTTAGCTAACAATGTTCTCAACACACTGCCCTCTGGCGCTGCCATGGCATTTGCCGGGGAAGGAAATTACATTTCACTTTCATACCTCGGTGGTTCAGGACCTCGCAAATGGGGCAAGATAAACAGTAATAGGGAAAATATGAAGGTGATAACAACCAGCTTGTTTTCACTGTAAACCTGAGCGAGACATGAAAGTTGTGGGGTATAATTTTAAATTACCCTGAGAACAAATCCCAAACATGTCAACCTGCAGCAAATGCATGTCCTTGGAGGACACCAGTAACTGCATTTAGTGGGAATGAAGATACTTTGGAAATGCACTGGGGATTCAGACTGAAGTAAAATTCATTCCCTGCCCCACTTTTTCTCCTGATGTGTTTGCTTGTTTGCTCTTTGATAAAATAGGGCCTTCTTTTTTAACCATATTGTGAATTTTCTTTGGGATTCTAGCAAGCAGCAAATATAAAAAGAATTCATACAAGAATACGCAGAAGTATCAACTACATGTGTATTCAATACAGATTTCTTCCACTTTGTTCATATTTCATAAGACCTGTTCTCAAAGGAAAGGGTCATTTGCCAAAAACCAATCCATCATGGCTAGAAGCAGAAGTCTCATGTTTGTGATTTTAATCCTCCCAAATAAAAGAGCCAGTATTCTGTATTGTTAAACTAAACAGATGGAGAGCAATTCACCACATTTTCCTTCCTGTGTCCACTTCTATATTGAATAAATTTGATTCAAGGATTATCTGGGTTTAGACCAGAGGTACATGTTTAAAAAGTAATGAGAAAAAGTAACATAGGACAATGCCTATTTACTAGTTTCAAAGAATTTTCATTCTCCTGGAAACAGAGACAAACTCAAAATAATTACATTAGACCTTGCACGCTCTTGCTGAGAGCAGAAATATTTGCCCCAAACAGTAAGTGTTACATCTAGCTTGTGGCACAGGCCTTCATGTCCTAGTATAACACTATTGAACATTTGCATTTAATAAATCCTCTAGCTCTAATATGCTACAGTACTGAAACATTGGCAATAATATTATCAATAAAGAAAAATAAACATTATGAGACAAAACAGCAACTTATTTTCATTTCTTGATAATGAGGAATAGAATGTATTGTCACATTGGATTGGATGGAACACCCAGGCTGTGAGGGAAACTCATCAGGTTATCCATGGAATGTTATAACAGTAATGGAAAAAATGTTTTCCATTAGCAGCGTCTGGTGACTGACATTTTATTTGCTCCCAGCTTTGACCCTCAAATTACCTAGACAATAAAGTGCTTATTGTTTTTAAATATAAATGCCTTAGCTATCTTGTTTTAACTTAACCTCACATCTTCTTTGAGTTTTATGCAGCAGTGTAGCAGCTTGCAGCAATTATTCCAGGTGTGATTTCCAGTGAAGTGTAATTTATCTGGCACAGAATGCTTCAACTCGACATCAGGAAAACCTTTTGGTAACTACAATTTCAGAAATAGCAAATCCCCAAGAATAAGAGAACACCAGGCTCTTTGGAGAGGAAAATTGACAGGGAGCATATCAGAGCCATGGTTTAACAGCTTGAGCCTGCCTCCAGAAAGCCACACCCAGCAACACAGCCTTGCTGCTATTTCTGAAAAGGGCTGTGCGGTGTTGCAATGTTATCTAACCATAGTTCTGAGTAGTTTTACTCTAAAAAAATTAAGAAAAAATTTAACTTTATCTTTTTCTATTTTAAAGAGAAAAAACAAAAGCAATGAAACAGGTTTGAAGCAGGTTAGTAGGACAATTACAATAGTTCATACATGGCAATTGTTGTCTTCATAGTAGTTAATTAGAGCACAGGGTAGAGGCATCAAATCTTGTCTAAATTACATAGCACAAAACATTCTTTCCAAGGAACTAAGAGAAGCCGGCTATATAACCACCATCTGTATACCTTGTGTACACACATTTTTTTCTTTTTCCCCTTCTTCCTTTCCTGTTTCTTCCGTCACAGTTGTTTGTCTTTCTTTTAACCGATTTTTTAAAAATGGATGCAACTCGAGGCCGTACCCATAAGTGAAATAAATTAGACCCACATGTGTAAACACTGTATTGTCTCCCTAGTGTGAGAAATTGAACAAGGAAATGGGATCCGACCAAAACATACGATAGATATAGTGAACTGGGGAAAAAAACTGTTCAAAATAACTTAATTTTTAAAACAGCAAACAGTCAAAGTCAGTTTGTTTAATGCCCTCACTTGCTAAGTACAATAGCTCCGTCAGCATCTGCGTGCTTAAGCGGTTTATTTCATGATGGGCTGGCTGGCTGCCTCAGACCTGATTCCATGCCTAGTAACTTGGTATTGGATGCCAGAGACGGTGAGTTTCATCTTGTTGACAGCTGGACGTTTCTGTGTTCTCAGAAGCACTCATCAGCATTGTCCTGGGTGCAGTTAAGTTATTCAGAAGCAGTTTCATCCTTTCAGATCCTATTTTTAAGATTTACTAGGCAGAACAAGAACAGTACTCCATTTAGAGATAATTGTTCTTTACTAAGAAGGGACGCCCTCCCTGGGCACTTTCCCCGGTGAGGTTGGCTGATGAGGCTGGGGGAAGGGGCACTGCCCCCAGCACTGTGATCACCACTTACCCTTTCAGGTGGTTCTCTTCCAGTGTTCTCACATGCGTGTATCGATGGACACTCGGCTGGGCAATCCTTGGCAGAACTCTGACTTTGTATACCTCTTTTCTGTCTGGTTCCGGGTCCTCAGGCGGATCTCAGCTTCACCTCCTGCATGGAGGGACACGGTCAGGACCCAGGCGGGGGCTGGGGCAAGACCAGAACTTGGCTCACTTGATCCCTATTTCTCTGTCCTTGATTGGTTTATTTTTGGTGTCTTACAAATGGTTGTTTCCTATATTTTTACCTGCTTGTGATCTTTGTGGTTTGGAGTGGTCTCTGTAACTCCTTTTTTGCTGAAAGTGAAACATCCCTACAGGGATATGTGAAGAACTCCTTCACGAGCTTTGGCAGACATTTTGCTACCAAAGAACCCTAAGTGAAACCTTCCTACTAAGGCCCAATTTAAAAGACGTACCTGTTCAAAACTCAGTCATTTCATCACACCTTGCAGGTTCGACAAGCAAGATTGGAAAGTGATTTTAAACTCATTCAGCTTCACCAAGCTGGCATGAGTTGTGAGTGAGTCAGTGACAGTCTGTAGCAGTCTGCATGGCTGACATAAGTGTCGGCCAGTATTCTTGATCAGAACTGCCCACGAGCCATTTACAAAGCAGTCTATTCTGATGGATAAAGTATCTATACAGAGGGAGATCTGCCCTGAAATGCAAGCAAAGTCTCACTGCACCGAAGCCAAGAATAGCACTAACTATAAAAATTAACACTATCAATAATGGACATCAACATGAGCCAAACACAGTGCTAAACGCTCTAAACATGCTGTATTTTCTAATTTACCAATTGCAACAAGAAGGATCCTGTCATTTCCCCCACTTCACCATGATAAAAGTGGGCCCCAGAGCATTGGCCGTGGTCACTCAAATATCAAGTAGCAGAGATGAGATTCAAACACAGTTCTTTATATCTGCAGAGTTCACATAAGCAATTTCTCCTCCATTCTGCCTCCCTGCATGGAGAGCCTTCCAGTCTATAAGACTGCACTTTATCCAGCTTGTTCCCTAGGACATGTATTTTTCTTCTCAAAAGGACAGAAGTACTTGTATACAGTTCTCAGCCACCTTTTAAACTGCCTATGGAAGTATGTGTAAGGAGGCAGAAGTGGGCATGAGCAGAGATGCCAAGGCCAGTATCTGCTGGGACTGCGCAGCACAAGCACTGTGTAGAGTGTTAGGGTGACATGTGCACTGCCATAATCCTTGTACCATAGGGACATGGTTATGGCAAATAGGTTCTGTAAGTATTTACGAGGGCAGCACACACAGACCTGTGTTGAACATCATGTCCCAACTTAGTCAGGACTCTCCAGAGAGACCGAGCCAGCTGCACACAGGGAGACACGCAAAAGGAGTTTCATCATAGGAATAGGCCCACGGCATTATGGAGGACAAGGAGTCTACGATAGCACGATCCAGGCTGGAGAGCCAGGAAGTCCCGAGTGTGACTTGGCCCAAGGGCTGGAGGGAGAAGAACAGAGGCGGCAGGGAGGGCCACTGTTGTTAATCTTAAGAGTCCAGAGCCCAGGAGCCAGGGTTCCAGTGACCAAGGGCAGGAAAAGATGGATTTTGTAGCTGAGAGAGAGAAAGAGAAAGAGAGAGGCCCTCCTTCACCTTTTGATCTACTAGGACCTTGAGGAGTCACTGCTCAGTCTTCAGTTAAATGCTAATCTCTTCCAAAACTAGGAATACTATTCTAACCCCTATGCAGGACCCCTTAACCCAGTCAAGTTAACACATAACATTACACCTCATAGCTATGATCTCTAAAACTCTGTTTAGTTCCTACCTGGCAACTCACCAAAGCAGCTGCAAGGGTGTGGTTCTTTTGCTTTGCATTAGAAATAGGAGAAAGAATAAATAGGACGCTAAAAGGAAGGAAAAGAGCATGGGCTGTGCAGGCTTAGGAATAGGTTTACACTAGCTTGCTACACTGTATGTAATCTAAGGGTAAATAATTAACAAAGCCACATTCCTTTGTATTCATTTTTTGGATTTTAAGTAATAGCAACATCTTAACTCCATCTTTCAGGAACAATCTGATGTTCGCCGCCCTTAGTCCCTATTAATGCAGACAATGCCTGGATTCACTCCAGGGCTGGGGAATGAGAAACACCTTCACAGAGCCTCCATGGAGTGATGTCCTCAGGGAAAGCCCACGGTAATCCCCGAACTGGGTCCGCCAAGTGTGTCCATGTCAAGCCGCTTCCCCAGTTATGCATCCTGGTCCACACACAGCTTCGTCACTTTCTAGATGCATGTAACTGTTAAAATCAGTTTTGCTGTGCAAGATCAAATTACACCTATGGAAAACTGATGTTGAAATGCTTGAAAAACATCAACATAGACAGGCTGAGACAGCAATAGGGTTAATGGGCCTATTCCGTTAATTAATCAACAAGTACAAAGTACACAAGAATTTACTAAGTGCATTCTCTATGCCCAGTGCTGTTCTGGGCACTGTGGGATCCATCATGGCTGGAACAGACAAGCACAGCTTCTCAGGAGCTCACAAACTTATAGTAACCAGGATGCTGTCTTGACATAAAGGTGTACTCTCAAATACCAGGATGAGAAATACTGAAAAGAAACAAGGTTGAAATACTGTTCAGTAAGCTCATAAGAAGTCTGCCAACTTCTGCGCTCCACATCTGAAACACATGGTGTCACACGTGTGCACACTAGCGCACACATACACATACATACACATGCATTTCAGAGGATATAGAAGTCATCCAAGATCTACTGAAAGGTCTTCTCCATAGTCAGGGAAAGCCTGCATTTCTTGATTAATCTACTCTTGAAATTTCTTATTCTTTTAATGTACATCATCCTGTCATCAAAATGTCTCAGAGATGAATACATGAAGCCACAGGCAGTTTCTTTGGGTCTTCTCTGTCCGCCATGGAAGCCCTTGGCACATGGACAGGTGAAGAAAAGCAGATGCAAATGGAAGACTTCCTCACTTCCTCGAGCATCAGCTGAGGGGCAGAGGGGCTGCTGTGAGCCTGGCACTCACACTGTGTGAGGCCCTGAGGAAACAGTGGCTCTTTTGTAGGTCCCCTTGGGGGTCAGAGGGCAGCAGAACATCCCACAGTGACAACCTGCACCCATGGGAGGATTTCTGACATTCCCCAACACAAGGGGAAGGGCAAACAGGCCCAAATAAAAGGGAATTATTGCTACACATTATGGTGAGATTGTTGCTACAGTAGAGACAGGTGTTGCTATGAGAGTGGCATTAAAGCAGGGTGTTTATATAGCACTAGTACTGTCTAAGAGCTACCTCATAGTACTCCTGGAGTGCTGGAGTATCTGATAGTACCACTACACTGGCTCGTCGATGCCTGACCTTGTGCTGAGCACAATGTGTGCATCATCTCATTGCATCCCCTCAAGAGCTGGGAGGGAGGGATTTCCAGCCCCCACCATCTTCACACACCAGAACCCTGAAATGCAAGCCCCAGCAAGACTCAAATGGGAAGAACCCTGAGAGCTTCCGCTGGGCACAGAGATCCTCACATCCTACAGCGCTTAGGGTAGGAAAGCTCTAGTATCCCTCAATATCTCATTCTTGATTAAAAATAAGTTTACACAATGAGCTATTTTTCCTGGAAGCCAAGAGGAAAGACGTGTTCCTGTGCACACCTTCACCCCTCCTCAGATTCATCCCCATGCTGCTCGGGGAAAGCCAGCCTTGGTCATGCTCCCATATCACCTAGGAAACCCTTGGTGCCACTTTTCACTACGGATTTTCTCCTTCTCAAGGAAAGAGCCTTCCAGGTGCCTTTTCTGCTGACTCTGTGATGAGGCTCAGGGCTTAGCATTTATTAGAACAAATAACCATTCTGCTCCTCTCCACATAATAAAATAGGTCAGGCCACCTAGGCGCCAGTTGCAGGACAACATTTTCCCTCGTAGGTATTTCTGAGAAGAATTCCACCAGGGTGAAAATGGGAGTCTGTCTTAATCAGCTGCAGGAGGCTTCCGGGCCACAGGGAATAACTGCCCTTCTCCATGGCTGCCGGGGATGAGCTGGCCTTTTGCAGAGAAATTTCAAACTGCCTGAGATGTTGATGCATCTTTTTTTTCCCCCCTTGCTCTGTAGAAAGAGAACAGGTCCGTTGTACTTTGGTAAGAAAACTCCAAAGTACAATTAAGATGCCTGGCATTTCCGCATGCCCTCCGACGCCAGAAGTGGAAAATTTGTGGGCTACTGGTGAAGTCATTTTGCACCAGCTTTACTGTGTAGACTGCTGGCCAAAAGACTCCAAAGATTTTGCCCAGGCGGCTTTTGTGAGGTCCAGGAAGAATGGAGGGGTGCAGAGACGCAGAGAAACAGGAATAAAATCCTGGCCCATCCGTTGCTCAGTTCTCTCTTCTGCAGCCTGGAGGCTGGTTATAATTAGATCTCATATTCTTAAAGCCACACCTAGAGATAAGAAACTTCTCACCACTCCCCAAAACAAAAATAAACAAATAGGATTTCTCCACTGGTCTAACTAATGGAGTGCTTACAAATACAAAACAAAAGGATTTCTTTTCAAATAACATCTGCTGAGTAGAACGAACTCAACAAACCATGCAACATATCATCCTTGTTTCTGGATAAAATGGATCACAATATTAAGTTTGATGGCAAAACCAGCATTGAATATATCTATATGTGTCTGTCTTGGCTTGAATTGTGTTTTTTGGAAGAAACAATAAGTCCAGCTTGACCCCTGAATTCCAGGATGAAAATGAACAGTTTCACTGAGAAAGCTCATCTTCATGCTGCAGCAGCTAATGACTTTTCCTGCACTGACCAATTAACAATTGTAGTTTTCAAAATGTCTTTTATTTTCTCTCATTTAAAGTTACCAAGTTATGTCACTCTAACTCGTGCTGTGTTTTGCTTAGTTAAGTATTGGTAACGTTAAGACTATTTTTACCTACAGCAAGAGTAAAACATAGATATAATGAACAGGAAGTAAACTCAAGATTATTTTACAAAGATCAGCTGGGAAAGAGTGCCTGGTACACAAACTCATGGAAAGCTGTGTATGCCAGTCTCTAAAGATCTTTAATGGCAAGATCAATTTCCTTTGTGGTCTCAGTCAAATATTTTCTTGAATAATACCATAACTTTGCCCCCACGTACAAAAACAGCATGCTTCCACAATAGAAATTAGAATTATCAAAATCATTTGCACTATACCAATTCTAATATCCCCATGGATAATTATTTGTAATACAAAAGGGCTGATCAAAATATAAGGTAAATGTTTAAATTTTTGAAAATATATTACAGTAAAGGACACATTTCCATTAATTCCCTGCAAAACTGACCCCCTCTCTTCAAACACACTGTCCCCACCATCCTTCCAATTTCTGAAGCAGTTCTGCAAATTCTCTTTCGTGAGTGTCTTTACAAGATGTGCTCAAAAATAGGGTGAAAGCTGCTGCTCACCGCTGTCCAACAGAAAAAAAGCATTGTAAAAAATGTTACCATATGTCCTCATTTTATCCACAAGATCAGGCACTGTGCAGCTTCTGTCTCTTCCTCAAAGTCAAAATGACCACGAAAAGTAAATGTTTTGGGTAAATTCAGGACACAGCCATCACAGAGCAACAAAAGACCATCACAGTGGAAGGTCTTGAGAGATGCTTCAGAAAGCAGTGAGAATGGTGGGATGAGGGTGTCTGAAGACAGGAGGGCATCTTGAGGGGGGTTAATGACAATGTGCTTTTTACTGTAACAAATTTTTGCAATGTAAAACTTCACTGTGTTTTTATTGTAGTAGAAGATGCCCCCCACCCCAGCCAGTATACTTCAGCTTGTGAGCTGCCCTGGTAATAGTTTCTGTTCTAGTTCTGTTAATTTTGTCTCTTAGAAAGGGCTGGTCCCTGTGATGCGTAGCTGGTCACTATGATGCACATTGTAAGAACCAATCCCCAGTTGACAAGACATTCTACTTCTGTACCTCCTGCTTGCTTATCTCATATAAGCCCTAGACCACCCCAGATTGGGGCCTGATACTGTGGAAATGATCCTGAGCAGTGCCCATCAATGTAAATAAACCTGCCTCCAAATCCTGGGTGTTGTTTTGGCATTTCTGTCTGCCATTGCATTATTATACCTGATATACTCACTATAGAAAAGGTCAGGGGGAAAATAATTCATTATCTACCAATTCTACCACCCACTGTGCATAACAATTTTAATGCATGTGCTCTCTCTCTCTCTCTCTCTCTCTCTCTCTCTCTCTCTCTCTCTCTTTCCCTCTACACTGAAATCCAAATTCTGAGGACCATGCTGAGAAATTCAATCAAGGCAGTGAAAAATGGTGCAGCCCTCTAGAAAAGAGTGTAACGATATCTTCTTCAACTAAACACAGACTTACCATTGGTACAACAATTGAATTCTTTCCATCTCACCTCAGTAAGAATGGCTAGCATTAAAAAATCAACCAATAACAAATGCTGGTGAGGCTGTGGAGAAATAGGAACTCTTCTCCACTGTTGGTGGGAATGCAGACTGGTGAAAGCACTGCGGAGATCAGTTTGGAGATTCCTCAGCAAACTAGGTCTAGAGGTCCCGTTCAACTCAGCTATTTCCCTTCTGGGTATTTTCCCAGAAGATCTGAAAACATCATATCACAGCAATATATGTGCACCCATGTTTATAGCAGCACAATTTGTAATAGCTAAATCGTGAAAGCAACCCAAACGTCTATCCTCAGAGGACTGGATAAAAAAACTGTGGCATTTTTATATAATGGAACATTACTCAGCTATAAAGAAAGACAAACTAGAGGCTTTTATAGGTAAATGGTCACAACTAGAGACCATACACATAAGTGAAATAAATCAGATGTATGTGTAAGTAACACATTGTATCACTAGTGAAAGAACCTGAAAGTGTGAATATAAATTAGAAGGTATGATAAACATTGTGAAATGAAAGGAAACTGCTCAAAAGTAAAGAACAACTGGGATGAGGGGAAAGAGAAAAGGAAGAAAGTGATAATTATATGTATGTATGTATATGCAGGATAGCTAACATAGTTGTACTACTGACACGTCACTTTATTGTAAAGAACAGTTAATGATTAGTGGTTTGATCAATCTTGCATGTCTATATTTGCTTTCCTGAGTATACACTTCGAGGTTATCAATATGTAATACAAAAACCATTGTTAATTCCCTGTCACCTTATCTAATTCAGTTTTGATTGAACTATTCTTGTGCTACTTTGTAAGTGGCTGTTTGTTAATATGTTTTTGTTCTTTTACTTTAAATAAAAAACCAATTGAATTCTTGCACATTTATTCCAAAGAAATGCACACTGATTTCTCTGCATAAACCTGTGCACTAATGTTCACAGCTGGTGTGGTGGGCGTATAGACACATTTTATGTTTCTTTCCATCTTTCCATGAATCTATAGTTACTCTGAAATAACAAGTAATAAGGAAGAGCCCTTGCTCTCCTAAGGCATTCTATACATTTTAGTAAGCCCTTTCCTAAATCCACTGTAATGTTCCAGTACAATTTTAAGGTTAAAGTAAGAATATAATGTATGAAAAGCTTTCTATGTGACTCAAGAATATTTCAAATGACTACAGATCTTAAAGCACACTCTAGGTGTTGCATCATAATTGGACTTATTCTTGACCACATGCAATTGCCATTTTCTCATGTCACTAAATTCATTGTGTAGCATTATTTTTAATGTTTTTATTGCTTTCCCCTGTACTGGTAGGCTAATTTAACTACTTTCCTGTCATTGGGTGCTTCAACTGTTTTGTACATGTCATTATTATTAATAACACTGTGATAACCATCCTTTGGGGTGCTATGATTGATCATTTTTCTAATTATTTTCCAGGATAATTTCCTAGAAGTAGAATTTCTGGCTCAAAAGCTTTGCAAAATGCATAAGGCTTGTGATGGATATTTTCTATTTCCTCTCTCAGGAGTCTGCATGCTTCTCCTTCCTGGTAGCATTTATAAGAAATCAAGCTCAGCTCACCCTCTGCCCCCCAAAACTGAGGTGGACAGGACTTTCCCATCCCAGCTGCCTCCCCGGCTGCAGATTTGTACCCACTGAAAACCTGTGGGCTGCAAACCCCAAATCTGGCTCA
Organism: Dinomys branickii; assembly: GCA_004027595.1. Classification (NCBI taxonomy): domain Eukaryota; kingdom Metazoa; phylum Chordata; class Mammalia; order Rodentia; family Dinomyidae; genus Dinomys; species Dinomys branickii. Next base: position 13,524 of record PVLD010022898.1, on the reverse strand, counting down.
GGCCTGAGGACCCATGAGGAGGGTCTCCCGGTGGACCCTGGGCAGCAGCCACCACCAGCCTCGGGTGTGGTACAGGGACTGGGGCCTCCTGCTGGATGATGAGGAACCTTGGGACTCCCTAATCTGAAGAATGGGTGCATCCTCTCCACTGTCCTTGCTTCCTGCTCTGGGGCACTTGAGGTCACTATAATAAAACATCGCTGAGCAGCTCTACAATGATACCTGGCCTATCGCTGCAGCACACACGATTTCTGAAGAAGAGTGTGAAAAATAAAATGGAACATGCTACTTTAGATTTCACTGAATTTTCAAGAAATGAAATATAAAACTAAGTACAAAACAAATATGGAAGCCGTGATGGGGTTGAGCCAGGCCCTGCCAATGCAGGACAGACTGGATTTCATTCTGTCCAGTAGTGCTCACAGTAAAGGCAAGGCTAAGGCTCTCACGTAGGTTGAGTGTGTGATTCATTGTCTGTTTGTCCTCAACTCAGCTTTAGGAAAAGGATCAAGCACCAGAAAGTTTCATTAAGCCATGTCACCTCAAGAACTAAAGTCAGCACACTGTGGAGACACACGTATACCCATATTCACAGCAGCCCAGTCCACAGAAGCCAAGGTGCCCGTCAGCGGATGAAGGGGTGAAGGCAGCCTGGGGTGTGTACACTGTGGAGTTCTACTTAACCGTGAAGAACAACGAAATCATGTCATTGGTGGGGAAATGGATGGAACCAGAGATCATAGTGTTAAGTAAAAGAAGCCAGCCCTGAGAAGAAGAAAAGTATCCCATGGTTGATTTCTCTGATATGTGAGAGCATAAAAAGAGCGAGACTATTAGGAGAAGAAGATGAGGGAGAGGGAGACAGGAGGTGAAGGAGGGCAGACATGATCACAGCACGCTATCTGCAGCTAGAAAAATGCCACGAAGGAACCCACTGCTCCCTCTGTGCCATCCCTGTGCACTAATAAATCTTGGTTAAAATTCTTGTTTTGCTGAGTGTGTAGCTTAGTCACAGAGCGCTTTCCTGACATGCATAAAGTTCTGGGTTCAATCACAAACACACACGTCTTATTTCCCTGAGCAGCACCTAAGAGCTACAGTGACATCCTGGGGCAAAGGACAGGGAGTGTCTGGGTGCTCGTCTTGACCTGTGGAGCACACACCCCACTCTCCACTGCTTCAGGTCGAAGTGGAGGCTCAGCTGTCTGCAGACCACACCCAGGGTCCCTCTTCTTACACAGAGATCTTGGCGAGAGCAAAAGGCATTTGAGCTACATTGAACCACACATCTGCTATCTTCCTTTCACTTTAGGAGTAGAAAAAATCTTACTTTAACAACAGCTGAGAGCTATGTCCCCAGCGTGATGTATTCCTATTCCTAACAGTCCTTTGCTTTGAGAGTGGTTTACCGGGATGCATTTCTCAAGACCCGATTCTGCAGAATCGACCCAGGCAGAGTGGATGAACCTTGCCTGTGGGCCCCTGTCTGCAGTGAGCTTGCCGCCGTCCCATTCAGGGTCTCCTGTCTCCCACTTATGGCTTCTGCTGCTTGGGGATTTGTCCTCCTGACAGCCGCCCCGGGCATCTGTGTCCCGTCTCATGTTTCGGATTGCCTTGATCAACACACTGCATTTTAGTGCCAGCTCCGTGGATGTGTGCTGCATTCCTTTGTTTCACTTACAGGCAATGTTTGTTTTCTGGGATGGATTCTCTTTGCAATAATAGTCATCTAGGGTGGGGGAGAAAAAGTGTCCTCCTGTGTAGAGAGGGAACGATCCGTAACAATTGGTTAGGGTGACTTCGGCACCTTCTCACTAGACTTGAGGGACAAATTTCCACTTCATAATGCCGAGCTGTTTGTGGGGAGTGAGGACTACACCTGAAGAACCACCTCCACCTGCAGAGGCTGAGGCAGGGCAGAATGCTCAGGGACCTAACAGCCTCCCGTGGCTGCTGAGGCCTGGAGAACCACTTCCCTCCTTCCTATCTGCCCTGAAACTTGGCTCTGTCTCAATGGGAAGGTGATGCATTCTTTCTTAGGTATTAAATATGTAAAACTGCTGACGGTGTCTGCTCCATGTCGGCCAGGGGAGAGCTTGTCCAGAATGCAGGGGGCATAAGCAACCCCAAATCCCCTTGGATAGAGTTGCAGTTCAGGTAGGAGTCTAACAGAACCACTGGGGCACCAGGTCAGAGTCAGGTCATTTCTGTTACTTAGTTAATTAGTTAGTTGGTTATACAGTTAGGTGTGTTTAAACACTTCCAACCAGAATCCACTCATCCCCTCATTTGGTTACCCATTCAGGGCATACGTAATAACACCTACAGTGGTCCAGGCATTGCCCTTGGACCTCAGCTTATAGAAGCTAATGAGAGGCCCAGTCCCAGCCCTCAGAGAGTCCACAGTTCAGAGGAACCAGTGCTGCGTTAGCAATTTCCACAAGTACAGCCTCTTACAACATCACAGGTTTGTTATCTTGCAGTTGTGGAAGTCCCAAGTCTGAAATGGGTCATACAGAGCTAAAACCTAGGGCTGACAGGGCTGCAGTCCTCCAGGAGGCTCTGAATGAGAACCCACTTCCTCCCTCGCCCACTTCTAGAGCTTCCTGCCTTCTTCCACTCAACCCAGCGGCACCCCAACCTCTGCACCCTCTGCACAGCTCCCTGTGGTTCTGAACCCCTGAGCCACACCAGACCTAATTGGACGATCCAGGCTCATCTGCACCTTAAAATCCTTAACTGAATTAGAACTTTGGATGCATCTGGAATGTAAGGTCACATCATCTCAGACTCCAGGGACTGAGATGTGGACATCTGTGGGCATCCCGAGTGGACTTCATTGTTCCATCTGCCACAGGGAGGGCACAGCCTCAGGTGATCTGCAGCTGCAGAAAGTGTGAAGGAATCGTGGCTGCTGGGTGTCCTGATGCTACCTTGATGCGGAGCCCAACCCTGTCTATACCACACAGGTTTTGCTGTGACCTGATGAGCTAAGCCCATTGCTCTCTGCCCTGCGGTTTGCTCTGATTTTGTAGGAATGGATTCTGTTCCTCACCACTGTTACGGAATTCATGATGCATTTTTATCCTAGGTATTAAATATGTAAAAGCACTGATAAACTTCATTAGGGGATTTTTAAGGAACAGCTAATGGCTGCAATTTGTTCTTTAGGACTAGAGAGACACAATGCACTCCACGCAACACATTGACATAATGAATCAAAGGGACATTTCTGAAGACAGTAACTAGAGAACTTAAAGAGAAAAATGTTCTCTTTTGTTTGTGAGTGGGAGAGGCCAAGGGTGAGACTATGGTGCCAGGGGGGCTCCCAGTAACACAGCAGGTAGAACGCAGTCTCTGGAACCATGAGTCCTGGCTTTGAATCCTGACTCCATCACATTCTCCCTGTAAGAACAGGGACAAACTACACAGCTCCTGGTTGGTAAGATGCACCTAAAGACAGAACAACAGGCTCCCAGGATGTCACATAACCGACACTAGCTGTCTGCATATGCAGTGGAGACTATCTTGACGGAGAAGGTGCAGAAGGATGGGCACTCACGGAGCCCAACCTCTCCCATCTAAGGGGAGCCTCGCGGCTGTCATCACAGAGCCAGAGCACTGCGTCCTCTGCGCCTTCCCTCTGCCCTGGCCGGGAGCCGCTGGACTCGAGGACATGCCACCTCACACTGGCAGCTCTAGGTCTCGGTACCACATTGGATGTATGTGCAGGGGCTGCAGCCAGAAGCTGGTGGTGTTATCAAGCTGTGACAGGACTGATGTGCGACAACCACAGGCAGCACACAGGTACGGACGGAGCCACAGGGCTGGGCGGCCTCAGGGTCAGGGATGTCAGGGATGTTATAGCCAGGCAACTGGCAGTAACTGGATGTGCTAAGAAAGCCAGACAAACAGCAGCCTTTCTGCTTCAGCTGACACAGCTACTAGGCAAATGCTACCCAGAGCACCTATCTCACGGGTGGCTGTGAAGATCCCCTAACTCCTGGGGAAAACTGCACCTCAGAGGAGCGAGGGCATCATAAAAGGGCACTGTTGCTAAATGGGAAGGGTGGCCAACGTGTAAGAGTAGTGAACCGAAGAGAGATGGGGCCTCATGCTGCCCCTGGAGGCTCTCAAAGAATCGGGGAGCAGGTGGGAGGCAGGAGGCCGTTGAGAGCTCTGATCAGACAGCACGGCAACAGGGGTGGCTCCGACGCTCACTCCCAATCCGTTCTCTGAGACTCCACGCATATCTGTGCTCCCAGGGCCAGAAACACTGCTGCGCAGGAGCCAGAGGGAAGGAACAGGAAGGAGGCCTCCACAGGGTGCGACACCTCAGGTTCTAGGTCAGAGGTGCTAGGTCTGACTGCCAGGACACAGTTTGGAGGTGGATCACAAAAGGTCAAGACACATGTATGTCCCACATGCCCAAAAGAAAAGTAAATGTACCAATAACATATACAATAATAAAATATAAACCAATAAATAAATAAAAATTACTTGATGCCGGGTGTGTTGGTGCAGGCCTATAAACCCAGCACTCGGGAGGCTGAAGCAGGAGGATTGCTGTGAGCTCCAAGCCAGCCTGAACTACAAAGTGAGACCCTGTCTGTCTCAAAATACCACACACACACACTCATACACACACATACACTAATAAAATAACTTGAGACAGCACAAAAAAACCTCATCTTTTTCTGCAGTTAGTAAATAAAAGAATTTGGAAATCAGAGATTATTTAAACTCAGTCCTAGGAAACGAAGTAAGATGGACTGCTTTAGTGCCTCCTGAAAAATTGCACTTTTAATTAAAAATTTTCAAACAAAATGAATGTGTGTATGTGTGTATTCAAATACACATACAGATGTGGAAATGTGTGTGTGTGTGTATCAATCTACAACACATTTCTCCTTGAATTAAAAATATGCACCTTGTAAACCACAGACATCCTCACTACAAGGAGGATTTGCAATCCTTCTGGCTCATGTGCATATGGGATAAAGGATTTACTAATTTAGTGAACAGCATGCAGAAGCTTCTGTGAAACGAAGATAGTAGTGGATCAGTTCAAATGACAAAACAGAAACTGAGCAGTATACACTCTCAGCCCAGGAACAAATACAACAGGCCTGCTGGTCAGGGGGTGATAGATGAGCTTCAAGCCAGGAAAGTGAGTATTAACCAGCTCACCTTGGAAGGCAATATTCCAATAACAGTAATGCCCAAGGATAATGCCAAGCCATTAAATACCACGGTGACTGAAAGCCAAGCTGCCATGAACCAACCCCCATGCACCATGAGTCTTACTGGTGTCTGGGGTGCCTGCTATCACCAGAGGGAGGCAGTCCATGTGGGGCTTTGAGCTTGCTAAAGACCTGAGCACTGCTTGCCTAGGTGCTGCTGCAGCCAGACTCCTGCTGTTTCTCTTTTATTTTATAAGAGAAAACACAGATAAGTGAGTTATTCCCGGCAGAGTGCACCCCTCACAGTCACTATCCTCAAAGGTGAGTCACACAGGTTCACTGCCATGGGGGCACTGTTCTCCCCAGGACAGAGCGGCTGCACTGGGCGAGTGACCTCCACCAGGGGCTCTGGTCCCAGCTCTGGCTCTCAGCTAACTCAGACCCCTCCCTCCTGCTCTCTGTGGGTCTGTGCTCCAGTGATACCCATGCCAGGCTATTTGTTTCCTTTTTCAGTTTCGATAGCTGCTACCACCCAGCCATTGATGCCTCACTAATTGTGAACGGAATACTTATGGTTAACAGAGGGTTTTATTTGTGCCAATGAAAAAGTAATGCAGGAGGAGAAACATCTTCTCCGTTCAGGCTACAGAGCATGGGCTGGGGATGTGGCTCAGTGGTAGAGCTCTTACCTTGCACGCACAAAGGCCCTGGGTTAGATCCCCAGCACCACCACCAGCAAAAAAAGAGAGAACTCCCTAAGCGAGGCGATGGAAGGAGCCACAGCACCTGCCTGATCACCAGCCCCAGGACTGTGTTTCTAGCAGGGGGAACTACAAAGTGGTTTGAGCAATGAAGAAATCATCTTGCAAGAAGATTCCACATCTGGAGAGTGAAAGCGCAGCACAGAAGCCCTGGAGCCTGTCCCTTTCTGCTTATCTGTTAACAACCACACCCCTGAAGATCCATGCCTGCCTCAGGCCTCTAGGGAGGGTCCGGTCAATGTCTATCTGGGGGTCAGCTCTGAGGGATGGGCTGTATCTGTGTGAAGTATGGAGGTCTGGCCCTGCCTCAGTGATAGGGCTGTGAGTCCTCTCATGGGGACTGGAGCCACCTTTGCTAGGAGGAAAAGGGACATAAGTAATCCCAAAGCTCAGAGGGTGCAGTCACAATATCCAGATTAATTTTTGAGTCTAATTGGTAACACCGCAGCCTGAGCACAAGACCAGAGCTAAGCCACACTGGGAATCCACAAAGGGTACATTTACAGGCGTTCAAAACCACAGCTCTGACTGGATCCACATGTACTTATTCACTCATTCTGTTCCTTTGGAAAATATTTCTGTTGTTTCTGAAGTTCCAAACACTGTTTGGGATGAGCAGAGCACAGAAATGAACAGGGAGACGTGGACCTTGTCCTTGCAGGATTTAGCAGCCAGTGGTGTGGATACAGAATCACTGGGCTACTACAGTAACACATGGACAAGGCACACATGGAGCTTGACATCCACGTCAGAGGACGCTTTTCATGTTAGTCATCCTTCCACCTGAGAAAGCCCACCTCACACTGAAAGCTTTATTTTGGTTCACAGTTTTAGTGGTTCAGTCCATGGTCAGCTGGCTCCAACACTGTGCACCTGGGGTGAGGAAGAGACACCGTGGTGTGAGGGCATGGGGACAGAGCTGCTTACTTCATGGTGGTCAGAAACTAAAGAGGAAGAGGGTGTCCCATGAGGAGAGGGACAAGGACCAGTACATCCCTCAAGGCTATGCCCCTGGCACCCACTCTCTTCTGTTAGGCTCCGTCAGTTAAGTTTCTACCACCTCCCATTAATGCTCACAAGTTATGGAACTACCAAGGGACAAATCCACTGCTGAGGTCAGACCCTGGGATGCAGCCACTTCCCAAAGCCCATCAGCTGACAACCAACCTCCAACACAATGAGCCTCTGGGGACACTTTAGGTCCAGGGAGTAACTCCTCTGAACACTAGGAAGTGGGTTCCCCAGGGGGAACTGAGCTGTTTACTGGTGATCCTCCACATACGTTCACTCTTTATGTGGGTGGGATTTACCAGTACTTTCCTCACGACTTCTGTGCCTGTGGCTTCAGTGCTTTTCACTCATACTATTAAACCTCTTCAAGGGAGTTTTAATGCACAACTACAGCAATGCAATGGGCCTGCTGTAGGCTGGGTGCATACGATTTTCCAAACACAACTGAGAATGTTAATACCCCCTGGAAGAGTAGTTAGAAGGAAATTTCTGGAAGGAGTAACTAGGAATTAGGGGTGGGAGAAAGAGAACAGAGACAGAGAGCGCAGTTGGGTGGGAATGGGTGTCTGAGAGGCTCATGGTGAGATTTTCCCCTCTGAGCTTCTCCAAATAACAAAGAAATACAGAGCATGGGAAGGGAGAGGCAGTGTTACATAGTGTTTAGAGAGTGACCCAGGCTCTGGAGCCAGACATTCTGGATTGGAATGTGGCCCCACCTTCACCACTCTCCAGCTACGAGGGATTATAAGGAACTCTGCCTTGTGTCTGAGTTCATCTGTGAGCTGGGGAGGATACGATACCAGCGAACTCACTGTTGCCAGTAGGATCACATGTGAATGTCTGTATGGATTCTAATGGTCTTATCTGCTACACTCAGGCTTCGTGTGTGTGTCCCACATTATGTGTGTGTGTGTGTGTGTGTGTGTGTGTATGTTGTATGTACGTATGTGTGTGTAGTACAGGGATGTTTGGCACATTGAATCTGTTTTCTAAGATGTAGCCATTGTTATTATTCTGATGTTCAGTCTTTCAGAGGAAACAATATTGGGAGTCAGGTCAGCGATTCTCAGCCACACCAAGTGTTTGCCAGACCCCCTTTGGCACAGAGCATGCCAGCACACCCTGCAGCACGGTCCTTCTCTCTCCACACCCAAAAGCCCATGCTCTGCCTGGGGATGCCTGGCACTCACACAGGAGGCTAAAGTGTGGGTCTTTCACATGCTCCCCCTGGGAACTCAGACCTGCACGTGCAAATGCCCCTGCACCAGGCTCACAGGCAGAAGCTGTGACACCATGAAGGGCCACACAGTCTATTCTGACAACTGGTGGCTACATCTGGAAGCAGCACCTGGGACCAGCAATGTCTGTGTCTCAGCTTGGGCCCTGCTCTGTTTCTTAATAACTGTGAGGACTTGGGTAGCTACCTCTGCCTCAGAGCTCTCATGTGTTGAATGAGCATAGTAGCTACTCCTCTCACTTACAGTTGTTAGGGATGAAATGAGATCGTGGATGGGAAGATGCTCAAGCAGTGTCTGGACCACAGTTAGTGCTACAACTGGCCACATCATGATAGACACAGGAAGGATGTGAGAAGCTCAGGAAAAGGAGGGAGGACTCGGAAGGCACCTTGGGCTTTGTCCTCGTCTTGTGCATTAGAGGGTGAATGGGGCTGTTCTTGCTCATGTTAGCTTGCAGCCATGGCTCTGGCTTGTGCCTCCTCCTCTGGATTCTCTGGATTTCACCACACTTGCCACCAGAGGCTCAGAAAAATCACTAAGCAAAGCTTTGTCCAAGCAAACTCTTCTAGAATCCACATAGGAAAGATTAAATGCAATCATCTCAACCCAGTCTGCAGATGGCAATACCTAAATGTAAAAGAAAAACAAACAAACAAACAAAAGAATGAGTATGTCCTCAGAATTTAGCACAGAGAAAAACAGCTGGTGAAAAAATTTGACTGTGTTCCTTAGAAATTAAACAAAATACATTGTCTTTGACTCTCTCTAATAATCACATGATGCTGCAGTGGAAAAAACGATCTCTGATTTTCTCCCTTAACAAATAAGAAAAATATTTTAACAGAGTAAAAATCCAGTAGAGAATGAAATATTCCTACAGATATATCAATAGTCAGGTCTGTGTGATGGAAAGGGATCTGCCGCGCTAATGAGCAGTTTTCAGGAACATTTGTGAAATAAATACAGAGAAATAAACAAATCTGGTGACAGATCAAACAGAATAGCACAGCTCTCATTAATTACCATACCTTCATTCTGTGGTAAAGTGAGAACAGATGTCCTGTTGTGAGGTTAATGTGTATCACTAGAAACATTCACTGTTATTGACAGCACTAACCCATTACCCTGGGTGGATGGATATCCCAATTCCAAATCTTATTCCCTGTGACGTTAAAACCAACTGCCCTATGCTGGATTTCAGTGCCATTGGCGCAGGCACAAGGTTCCGATAGCTGTGGGTGTGCCCACTTTGGAGAACAAACAGCATTACTTTCAGAGAACTTCAGACAGAAGCACCCACGTGGCCTGGGTTCTCATGCTGATGCAGATGTACGTGCAACTGAAATCACCATGGTCATGAGCTCAGTCCCGGGGATACGAAGCCTGTGTCATTACGACCGATTCACAAGGGGGATGTTACAAGCCCTAGTCATTCCATCAGAGAGGCTGCAAATAGGTCATGAGCTCGCCAGCAGGAGACTGCAGGTATTCTGGGGAATGGGTGACTGGGCTGATGGTCTCCACTGTAGTTTGGGAGGAGAGTACATCTTTAGCCTGCAGGAAATGGAGTGTTAGTCACCACTGGACTGAAATAGGCCTCTGTGCTCATACTTGGGAGCTGGGTGGAATGAGGTTAGACAGGGTCAGTGTGTGGCCCTCCAGGTCAACACAGCCCGGGAGTTATACGATGCCACCTTTGATGCCATAGCTCTTCATGGCTTCATCCACTTAACCACGGGAATTAGCATGGTAGTAATCTGAGAATCATAACAATAACAATCACCAGAGTGATGAGTCTGGATTATCAATGTCTATACAACCTGTGCTGCGGACAGCTGAGTCAGGCTTACCTGACCGTCTCTTTACTGTCATCTGGTCATACACAGAGCAGCATGAGTCAGGAAAAATACCTTAGACCTAACGCCAGAGGACAACTGCAGGCTTGCATTATGCTTAATCACCCCACACCATGACTAGCTGTTTATTAATAAAACAAGCAACATTTGATTTAGCATCACCCAAAGTGAATGTAAGTTCTACATATAAAGCAACGCACTAATTAAATGCTTTTATTTAAAAATATGGTATCAGTCAGCTAAAAAATTCAATTTGAATTACAGAAGTGAAATAGATGATGGGCAGAGAACTCCCCTGAAAGGTGGGGACTTGTGGAACTAACTGACCATGGTAAGGTACAAAGATTCTCTCTCAGTGCTGTCACAATACCTGCTGCTCACACTTTGAAGGAGGAAAGGCTTAACTGAACCCACACCTTGTGAGGATGCAGTCCACAGTAGGGTGGCTCCAAGGCAGAGATGTCATGGCGGAAGGGCATGGCAGAGCAAAGTTGCTTAGTTCATGGAGAACAGGGGCAGTGTCAGAGAGGAAGCAGCCAGGGCGGACACAGGCACTGAGTCCATGTGTCTCTGAAGCATTTAGACACACCCCTGAGCATTCTTTACCCATCTTCTAGTCATCTCTTTATCAATGAAGTTGACACCTCAGGATAAACAGTGACAAGATTCTGCTCCATGCTAGGAAAGGAAGCTCTCCACAGAAGGGCCACTGCACAGAGTCCTGGGACACAGTGAAGTTTGGACTTTCTTGGTTTCCAAAGAGATGGGTCTTTACACGATAGGAATTCTCAGCATGGTCCAGGACATTTATCAGCCCTTGGCTCCTCAGATACTAAATATGAGGGCACCTCACATCTCCTGAGAAAACTAGGCACGGCCCTGGTATGGCCCTGCGGTCTCTCCTTGGGGATGCCCTGCTCTCTGCAATGGGGAACTCCTTGTAGTGAGTGTGGTGGCTCCCCCTGGTGGACGGTCCTACTGGATGGCGAGAAAACAAACAGCTCAGGTGGTCGGGGCGCAGGTGACTGGTGCTCCTTAGAGTGGAGAAGAACGCTTATGAGGGGCTGCGTCAGCACCTCGGACCTCTTCGAACATCCTTAAAGCTGGCTTGGTGAGTGGGGCTTGCCTGGGCAGAGCTTGGACCTCTCTGAAAAGGAAAGCCTCCACGGTCTCTGTGATGTCCACAATGCCCCTTCCCTCAGACCATGAAGAATAGTTTTCTAAATCTCGTCCCGGAAAAGGCAGCCAAAATGATGCCAGATCACACGTCCTCTGGACCGTTCCCACCTCGATCTGAGTGATGAGAGCCTCTGGTATTGCAATTCGAGAGTTTGCCGTCTTGGCTCTCTGGCCCGGGACAGCTGTCATCTTCCGCGCACAGCGCAGGTGTGGGAGGGCGCTCTGTGGTGGGCCCAGGAGGGGCGGTGACCGAGCAACCCGTAACTGTTTTATCTTTCCATGTCTTCCGTTTCCCAGCTTTTATACTTGAAGTGTGAGGAAGGTAAGATTAGATGTAAGACAGAGCAGACAGGCTTAAGGCAAATAAATATTTGAAATCATCGACAAAGCCTCTGACACGGCTTTCTGCAAAGATACAAATAAAAGAGCACATGTATGCAGAAGGCTCAGACGTCCTGCCACAGCCAGGAGGTGGGACTGTGCTTGGTCGCCAGAGGCCACCGCAAGGGACAAAGGAAAAACAAGAGTCCAACATGCCCCCACAAGAGGACCTGATAAAATCTGAGGAGGCAGGAGTGCTGATGTGGTCGTTGATGTATCAAACTGTCACACTGTCCCCCAATTATTATGCGTCAAAGTGAAAAACTTAGGGGGGAAATTGACTGCTACCACTACTGAACTTCCCCACCTTCGCAAAGCAGTGCTCTACACACAACGGTGTGTTAGCCTCACAGAAAGAAGAAATCCCGCCATGACAACGTCACGGATGAAGGGGGACACTGCCCAGAGAAACAAGGTAAGCAAGGACGCCACGATCCCACCTGTGTGCGGCGTCTCCCACGGCACCTCTGTCTGTAGAAATGCAGAGCGCAAGTGTGATTTCCAGGGGCCTGGCAGGTCCTCACAGAGCTCTGTCCCCCCTGGGCAAAGTTTCCGTTACACAAGGAGAACTCACACTGCCAAGATCTCTACAACAAGGCAACCATCGCCCCCACACGAGAGACCAACTTTAGAGACTGTGAAGAGGGTCACTCCATCTGCTGTCTCCACCATTAGAAAGTTTTAAGTTTAAAAACAGATTTATCCATATATGCTTGTCATGCATAATAAACACATTCATCACAGGAAATTGAAAAAATTAGAGAAATATATACACAAACATTCCTACGAGAAACATCTTTATATGGAGAGTCCTCGTGGTTTTAGCCTGTGAAAGGAACTGAAGCTCATATCCTGGAGGACTTTTCTCTAATTTACTTATCTAATTTACTCTGCATTGACAGAGACTATTTACACGAAAATGACCCAAAATTCATAACCATTACCCTGGAGGGTCACAAAGGCACTGCAGGCTGTGTGCTGAGCACTCATTGTCTCCGGCCAGGACACTTAGCTGTGACATTGTAACTACACAGGTCAGTGGTCAGATATCAGCAACTTCACATGGCTACCAGAGTGAGAGGCGCAAGACAACACAAATAGCCACATAAGTATTGCCCTAAACCCACATCCATCTGCACTCCGTGGACTCTCAGTCCATCCCAGCACTGGCTTCCTCTTCAGATGCCCACCTGCCACAGGTAGCTTGGTTTTGTCCAAAAAGAAGTCCTCCAAGCAGTCACCCAAGCAAAGATCCTCCTGTGCTCCAGCCACCTTCTCCCCTCCTTTTAGAAAAATCTGAGCCCTGGGGGCATTTCCGAAAGGAGATTTGGAGGACAGCTTAGATACCAGGTGCTTCCTGTTCGGCTCCGAAGACTGGCTAACAAGTGCCAATTTGCCAGTGAGCTGCAGAACCTCGAATGAGTGAGTCATGAACTCATAGGCTTCTTAGCTCTCACGCATTTAGCTGCGGGGCTCCACTCTGTGCCTCTGTGAAAATTATGCATTTCCTGCCAGCAGCAGTGTCTGAGCTATTTAAGCAGGTGACATCCTACATCTAGAAGAACATATATAGGGAAATAGTAACAGAAGATTGTGATATGAAATGCCAGGAGCATTTATCACCAGCGAGCAGGAGGCTAGCAAATTCTCTCTCTGTCTCTGTCCCTCTCTCTCTGTCTGTCAATGTCTCTGTCTCTGGGTCTCTCAGTCTCTCTGTCTGTCTCTGTCTGTCTGCCGCTTACCCATCCCTCCCTCTCTCCCTCCTCTCCTCCCTCCCTCTGTTTTCATGGGCAGGAATCTCCAAAAGCTGACAGATTAATTAACAAGACCTGCACAGACCAAGGGAATCACATTCTAATACCTGGCCTTTTCACTTCTGCTGGCCCCTCCTGAAACCCGACCATCATCAATTCAT
>PVLD010022897.1:0-28439 GCA_004027595.1 Dinomys branickii | reverse complement strand
TTTTCAGATTATTCATTGCTGGTTCAGTATATACAACAATGATTGATTTTTGTATAGTGATCTTGTATCCGACAGCTTTGCTGAATTTTTTACTTATAAACTCTTAAAGTGTGTGTATGCATGTATGTGTATTCTTTAGGACATTCTCTGTATAAGATTATTTCTTTTCCAAATACAGACAGTTTTGCTTCTTCCTCTCCAATATGGATGCCTTTTATTCCCTTTTCTGACCTACTGTGATGGACAATACAATGTTGAGTGGAAGGAGCAAGCATGTCTTTGTCTTATTTCTTGTCTTGGGGGGCAGTCTTTCATCATTAGGCACGAAGTTATCTGTGAGTATTTAATAGTTAATTTATGAGTTTGAGGAAATTCTTTCATATTTCTAGTTTGTTGAGTCTTTTTATCATGAAAGTATGTTGTATGTTATCAAAAGGTTTTTCATCAACAGAGATGAGCATTGATCATCTTTCCATTCATATGGCATGCTGATTATCATATGTTGACTCCTTCCTGTGATAAGTCCCTACCGTGGTGTATGGTCTTTAATTTGTTACCATGTTCATTTTGCTAGTAATTTGTGGAGGAATTTTGCATCTTTATTCTGAAGAAATACTGATCTGTATTCCAGTTGTGATGTCAGTCTGGCTTTAGTATCTGGGTTATGCTGGCTTTACAAAATGAATTAGAAACCATTGCCTCTGTCTCTACTTTTTGGAAGAATTTGAGAAGTATTGGTACTACTACTAATAAACAACATTATAATAATATTCCTTAAGCATTTGATAGTTAATCAGTGAAACAATCTTTTTCTGGGCTTTTGTTGTTTTAAATTTTGATTATTGATTTAAACTATTTACCTCTTCTATGTATATTCATATTTTCTACTTCTTAAATGATTCTTAGTAATTTGTATGTTTTTAGGAATTTGTCTAATTGACCTAGATTATCTAATTTGTTGTCAAACAATTGTTCATAGTCTTTTTCAGACAGGGTTTCTCTACACAGTCCAGGCTGACCTTGAACTCATTTTATAGCCAGGCTGGCTTCTCTCCTCCTGCCTCAGCCTCCTGAGTAGTGGGATACAAGTGTGTCCCACCACATTGGGCTATTAATAGTCTTTTATTGTAATTTTTTATATGCATACAATTTATCCTCAGTATCTACAGATTCACCCTGTGGATAAAAAATATTCAGGGAACTTGGAGAATACTTGGACATACAGGGTCATTCATTAGCAGTAAAGGACATTTAAAACATGTATCTACAAAGGAACATGTACAAGTCCCTGCCCTCACCTTCCCTGTACATTTTAGTTGCATGAGAAAGTTTGGTAGGTTGCCATGACTACAATGCCATTGGTTTTAGACCATTTAAATGTGGTTACAAGATTTATTAAATGAAACATTAAAACAAAAAAATTCAGGAAAAAATGCATCTGTAGAGAACGTGTACAGATGTCTCTTGTCGTTCCCTAAATAATCTAACAACTGTTCACATAGCATTTACATTAGATGGTATGAGGGTTATAAATCAACTGAGAGTGACTGAGACTGTGCACGATGTGGGGAGGTTATGTGTAAATACTGTGATATTTGAGCCAATCCCTCATGGAAACGGGGAGTGATTCTATATCACATACCTTTTCTGCCTCTTTATTTAGATCCAAGACCCCTCACTTTCACCACTTCCGTTGCTTTATCTTCCCCCAAGGCATTTACTGTAATCTACATATGGCATGTTTTATTTCTTTCTTTATTGTGTGTCTGTGGCTCAATTTCCAGCACCCAGAATGACTCTCTAAATGTCTCTGTCTGTCTTCCAACCTCACGAGCTCAGCGTAAGTGCAGATCTTTCAGTTTACCTCCTGGGTGTTGATGTATTGGCCAGTTTCATCTGATCACAGAAATCACCATGGGCTGTTCCCTCAAAGCCAAGCTCTCAGGCCTTTGTGAAAAACTCTGATTCTCTATGGCTGCAGAGGGAGGTGGTAGGTTGAACTCAGGGCCTTTGCATGTAGTTGCCATCTAAGCCCTTTTGAATTTTTAGTTTGAAATATGGTCTCAGTCACCAAGTTGCCCAAGCTGGGCTTGAATTTGCCATCCTCCTGCCTCAGCCTCCTAGAGTGCTGGGATTACAGGTGTTTACCACTGCATCCTGCTGTTGTGGTCTCCCCCCCCCCCCTTTTTTTTTTAGCAAGCAGCCCTGGCTTCTTGATCTGAGAGTGGGGAACATCCTGCCCTCTGGCCACACCCCCAACAACTGTGGCTTGACTTCTCTCCTTCTCACCCCATTCTTTAGCCTCAGTTGGTTTGTCCCTTAGTTCTTCCTCTAGTCACCATGCCAGCATCACTTTTTAAAACAGATAAGTCCATCCCTGTCCCCAGCCTACCAACAGTGTTCAATGGGCCTCCCCAATAGCTCCAGGACTTTGCTGGAAATGGCGGAAACTTCAGTGATTCAAGCCAACTGTATTCATATTGTTCATTAGAGCTGTGAACTTCAGCCAAACTTTCTAGTACAGGATAAACCCCAGATGACCAATGAACCATGGGCCTGGCTGGCCATCCTATCACCTGGCCTGTTCAGGCCAAGAAGGAGCAGCCTGTGTCCCCCAGAAATAAGATGATACAGGGGAGCTGTGCTGAGGACAGGAGACAGCAGAGGGCTGGCCATGTGTTTAGTCTGCTCGTGTCGTCCGGCCTAATTGTCCTGCTGCGCTCTCCAAGTGGCTGGGGGGATACTGGATTCACCTTTACCCTGTAGGTGGCCAGCGATACACACGTAGGCATCTCAGGGACCATGCGGCCTATGGGTGGGAGGCTTACCTAGGGAAAAACTGTCTGGAAGGAAACAGGCCTGGTGAGCCAATCCCCCTCCAAATGCAGACCAGCCCTGGCAGCAGTTCCAGCACACAGGAACAGCAGGAAGGCATGTCTGTAAGCAGAGCAGTGTCTGCCCCAGGGAGCATATATTTCCGTGCCATTTAAACGGGCAATTACTGGATTCACCACTCTCTGTTTCAACAACAAAGACTTCGTTAATTAAGTGGTTACAACCATCTCCCTGATGGAATAATATTTATCTTTACAATGCAGAAAACATGGGATAATGTGTCCTGTAAGGCTGCAAACTCCTCCTCCCCTAGGAAGCCGATCCACCCCATCCCCGCCCAGCCTCTCCGGGCGGTTTCCCTTCCCTCCGGGCTGGGAGGGAGTGGGCATCCGTGCGGTCTCCGCCGAGAGCCCACGACCAGTGCCAGCGCGACCCCGCGCGGCCACCGAGAGATACTCACCTTCGACGCAGACAAAATCTGGTTTTGATTCAGTTCCATTAAGTGGGGGCTGAGTGAGTCTGAGGGGAAGTGAGGCTTGATCCTGAGCCCTTGAGGGGCTATAAATAAGAACTTTTAGGCACGTGGGGTAGGGTTGGGGGCACGTGGAGACAGATAAATACAAAATTGAGGTTAAGAGTTAAGATTGGAGCCAGACTGTCTAAGCTGGCCTTCGTGCCCCTTCTAGGGAACAGAATGACTTTGGGCAAGTCATTAAACTTCCCACGTGACTGCAGCGCCGACTCCTTGAGGAGAAATGCTGCAAGGCTACAGGGGGGCGTTGTCTGCCTCTCACAGTATGTGGAACATACCCTATGCCAAGACAAGTCCCTCTTTCATACTACGATTATCATCTCAGAGGTCTCGGTACCACATTTTTGAAAATTCTGAAACATAAACTGCCTTCACTTTACGCTTTGCAACTAGCATTAAACTTAAAATTTCTGTAAAAGTAAGGGGAGGAGAGGAAAACAATGTTATCATCTATGCCCAGGAACAAATCACTTTCAGATTGCCAGGTACTTGTTTCCCTGTTCACCCCAAGCAGGTGGGTGGGAAGTGAGGGTACACGATATCATATGATTCACATTTAGGTTCATAATATAAAAAATGAAACAATACTAACCATATGCTTCGCCTCCCTGTTTGCCTGGTAGTGTCGATTATGGGAGTGACTGGCCTCGTGTCCACCCTGGGAACCTAGAAAACCTGGGAAATCATCACCTCCTTCTGATTATAAAGGGAGGTGCAAAGATATAAATACTGCAAATAAACAAAGGGTTATTTGTCCTGAGCATAGGGGTCATCAATATTAAAAGTGTTGCCTCTACCGTAAAGCTATGGGCTTTTTGGATCTCATAATCCTCTGCACTGGTAAGACTATTCCATTAACATCTCTGGCCCCTACTGGCCAGATGCCAGTAGCCCCCACCCCAATATCCAAGGACACTGACAAATGTCTTCTGGAGAGGGAGGAAATCACCCCCAGTTGAGAACCCAAGATAAAGAGGGTGCTTTTTTTGTGAGATCAGCTAGTTACAGCCAACAAAAGAGACAGTTCAGCTTGCATAATTGTAAGACAGCGGTTCTGGAATGGTATGTAGACCCCCTCCTCCCACCAAAACAGCCCTAGCTATGATGTGGGAAAGGTCCTCAGGACCCCTACAGAGCTGGAATTTAAAGCAAAGGAAGTGGGAATTGAAAGCTGTTCCCAGGACCCACAATTCTGCTGCCTGTGGAAGACCTGTGACAATCCCTGGAATCTTATTAGAACACAGGTTATTTTGTTAAGACGCCTATTGTACTCATTGTAAGAGGAACATTATAATATTAAAGGGAAATTTGTTTAAGTGTCACAAAAATCTCACATCCTGGCACACTTTAGCTTTTTTTTTTTTTGCAAGATTCTTATGGATCTTACATATCAGAGGTTGGTGAACTACAGCTTTTGGATCAAAACTGATTGGCTGTTAGGTTTCTCTTTAAATTTCTTTAAAAATTAAAAAAAACTAACAAAACAACAATGAGGACAAAATCAAAACAACACGAAAACAACAAAAACGATACATTAAAACAAAATGATAAGAATTAACCGTGGTTGCCGCATTACATCCTGTTACCTTCAGTGAAGTTGCTCCGTCTGCCAGACATAAGAATGTAAGATTGATTAAGCAGTCAAAGACAGCAACAAGTATTAAAAAAGAAAATAACACTGGAAATGATGCAGAGCTTCATTATACAAGATGGTAGGAGTTCAACAATGGTTCTTACACTGCGTATTGCTGTTTTCAGACCAGTCATTTTGATTATCAAATTTAAGCATGCAAAGTTGGTCAAGAAAAAAGAAAATTGCAAGCATTGACTGTTCCTTTCAGCAAACCACAGACATCAGCCACATACCCATTCCAGCTAGAGACCATTCTCATTAGTGAAATAAATCAGATTCATATGTGTAAACATCTTATTTCCTCCCTACTATAAGACCTGAAAGAGTAAATAAAATCTGAAATGTACAATAGATATGGTGAAAGGGAAAAGAAACTGCTCAAATAGAAAAGAGAAACTGGGATGAAGGAAAGGAGTGGTTATTAGTTTTTATAAATAAAGTTTTATTGGCACATGACTTCATCAATTTATTTACATTATTATTTGTGTCTATTTTTGCTCTACAGCAGTGACAGGCTGTGTGGTGATTAGAGCCTAAAATACTTAACTCTCAAGCCCTTTTATTAAAAAACTGTCCACCCTATTATATCCACCCATTGTCTACAAAACTTCAGTTGTATTATACTATTCTGATATAGTATGTAAGAGATCTAATACAATTTAGCAGTAGATTACAGGGCTTTCCCGCCAATAAAATTTCTTTGCAACTGCCATCTCACCTAGTTTGCCCTGGCCACAGGAAGGAGGACAGAAGAGGCCATTAAGGCAAAGAAGAGTTTTGCGAATGGCCTGGGGTCATAGTCAGTAACAAGCCCAGCTGAAACTACTGACCTCCTTCCACAATCACTTCTCTTGTATCTACTTGCCCCAACCTGGGACTTTCTTGTTTGTATGCTGCAATAACAGATTCCCTTATGGGTCATTTTGAGTAAGTTAGTTTTTCTAAACGTTCTACTCCTTAGAGACTAATAAAGATAAAAATTGCTTTTTTGTTGTTTGTTTGTTTGTTTGATTGGATTCCTAGCCTAGTGGCCTGATTTGAAACTTTCCCCAAACCAAGGTGACTGGATTTTTTTCCCTTTCTAGTAAACCAAGGCAGGTGACATTTTTCCCATTTCCCCTCCATAAATGTAAATTCCAAGTTAGTCATGTGAGTTCAGGAGGAAAAACCAGACTTGTAGCTTCTAAAAGTAAGATGGGAGATACCAAACTTGCGTAGCAGAGTTATTGGTGAAGTTATTTGTTTTGCCCTGGGACACAATTAGCTCAGATGGGACTTTGCATCTTTAGGTTGATGTTAAAGTATTGTACGGAAAAGAGCAAAGGAAAAGAATCCATGAACAAATAAATTTGGAAAACATTGGTTTAAACACATTGCAGAACTTCTCAGACTCTTTAATGTGCTAGTGTGCACCAAGTGCAGTGCTTCACAACTTCGCTAGATGGTGGTGTCTTTGTTTCCTGAAATATATGTGAGGGCCACTCTGTAGAAACCTTTAAGATCTGTGCCATGCTCTGTGTGCTGCACTACCCTAAATGCCACATCCTTGTAATAACTCTGCAAAGCAAGGGTCATTAATATCTCCATTTCACAGATGAAAAGACAGGCTCAGACTTCTCAGCAACCAGGATGGCTTTGGTGGTCCAGGATTCAGCTGTGGTCTGTGTACCCCAAGCTTATATTCCCAGCTGCCATATCATCCTAATATCTTCCTTGTTAATCACATTGATCAGTATATTCAACTTTTTCAGGGAATCAGGAGATTAAATATTTTAGTTTTGCTACGCTTTGAATGTTTGCCCCAACAGTTTGTGTGTTGGAAACTTAATCTCCAAAGTCGTATGTTGATGCAGATGGGGGCCCACGATGGCATTCAGGGCTTTCTAAGAAGAAGACAAGAGACTAAGTTGGCACCCTTGCTGTGTCTCTCCATGTGGTGCCCTCTGCCATGTTATGGCTTCATCAGATGCCAGTACCATGTCCTTAGACTTCCCAGTCTTCAGAGCTATGAGCCAAATAAACACCAGTGTTTTTTTTTATCTTAAAGAGAATAAAAATTTAAAAAGCAATAAAAATGACACGGAATTTGAGAACAAGATGATAGGAAATGAACAATGGTTGTTATATTGCATATTGTCATCTTCAAAGTAGTTGTTCAGATCGCCAGATATAGGCATGCAAGACTGATCAAACAATTAACATTAACTGTTCCTTTCTATAGAAATTAGTAGTACAATAGCTAAATGCCTGTCCTTTATAAATTACTTGGTCTTAGATACTCACTTATAGCAGTCAAAAATGGCTAAGACAAATTTCTCACTGAATTTTTCAGATTTTTTGTCCAAGCAATGAATTTACTTTGTGGTTTTGGACTTTTAACATAGGTTGAATTGACTAGAATATAGTGACTGTCTTCTTTCTGCTTACTGCAGTGGCTGACTATTCAAACATAGACTCAGTGTGGTGATTCTCACCCTCTGCTCTAAATCTTGGATTGGATCTTGCTTGTGCATGCAGAGACTAAAGTGTTACTGAAGTCTCAGACATTTTCCCTGTGGCAGCATCCAACCTTTTTGTAGGACTAGAGGTATCTCCCAAGGGAAGGCTCTTTTACAAATTCATTAGTTAGGATTCCTGGCCAACAACTCAAGTTAACTGTGTTCAGTAAAAAGAAGACTTAACTTGCAATGAATTGAAAGAACTAGACCTCAAGAAAGGCAGCTACTCTGCTGAGCTCAGGAACAACCAGGACCAGAACATGGAATGTTCTGGAATATTTCTACCTCATTTCTTGACTTTTGCCCATAAACCATTTTATTTTCTCTTACTGAAGTCTGTCTCTCCTGAGGTAAGTACCACACATGGTGACATGATCTGATTTTCTTACTGCCACTGTTTCAGCCACCAGAGGGTGACAAACTTGAATGCTGTCAGATCCCAAGGCCATATTCTAGCAAAGGGATTCATTGGTCCAGCTGGGTCAGAAGTCCGCTATAAAATCCATCAGCTCTGCACAAGGTGGGAGTGGAAGAGTCACGGGGTATTGGTTAGGGAGATTGTCAAGTTAGCCATGAGAGAGAACTTCTAGAGAGACAGCTCATACCCATGGGAGCAAATGACAGCCAGATGGGTCTCTCAGTCAAATGCTAAGCCTGGTTTATACCTTTCCTATGAAAGTTAATCATGTAGGACAATAAATTCTTATTTCATTGAAGTTAAAAACTGTCTCTCTCATAAAAAAGCCAGTAAAGGGAAGTGTTTAAGTGGGGCTAATAACAGTGTCACCTCATAGAACTCTCCAGAGGATTAAATGACACAATACAGGCAGAGCAGAGAGCTCACGTGAGCACTCAGTGCCAGGGCTGTTACGAACAAGGAGTTCTGAGGGCCTTCCAGGAAAGCCGTTAACACTTGGGCTCTTTCCCCTCAGCTTGGTGAGTCTGGAAGCACCTAGGAAAAGCCAGGTTCCGCGGTAGCTGGTGGGAGTTTGGTGTCTATTTGGAGCCTAGATTTCTGACTATGTGAGCCTGGGGGGTTGGAGGGAAAAAAAGTGGGGGCACAGAAGTGTTCTATGCAGAATCAGTTTTCTGTCTCTCCTCTAAAAACCTCCATCCCAAACTGACTTTAAAGTGAATTTTTTTCTTGAGACAACCTCACTTCCTCAGAAAAGGTCTAATTTTCTCAGGAAGTGGTTCATTTTGTCAAACCCCAAAATTATTTCAGCTCTCTCAGGGAATGGGGGCTCCCTGTTCTCAGCTCCAGTGTTGACATCTCTGGCGCTTCCTGGAAATGCAGATAGACAACTTCCTAGGCCATCTCCATGCCGTCCCAGGGTTTTCTAGTCACATAAATGGCATGTGGAGACGAAACTGGCCATGCCCTCGAGCAACACCGAGCATATCTAAAACCACTGATCTCCCAAGAAAGAATGTGTAGGGGGAGGCATAAGGTTTTTATCACTGACAAGACATTCAGATTCATTAGAATGACCAGAATCATACACAAATGAAAAGCCACAGAAGGGCCCGGTGGAATTTATGGCTATGCCGAGCTAGCACCCAGGACCTTGCACAAATCACCTCGCCTTTCCAGCTTAGTTCTCTCACCTCTGCAATAGAAATGAATTGGCGATGTTAGCGAGGCCAGGGCTGTGCAGTGGGCTAGCACACTGCCAGACACACAGGGAGCCCTCAGCTGATGCGAGTTCCTCATCATCTGAAGAACCCAGGAACCGAGAGGGAATTGCCTTCTCTCCACCAGTCCACGTCAATCAGCAGTCAAACTGTTCTTTAAGTACCACTCTTCTTTAATCAGGCTGTTCTTCACTGGGGCTGTTTCAATTAAGGGTCTGCTGTCAACACAAAACATATGTTCCGAAGTCTTGCTTTGCTTCTTAATGATGCCCGGGATTATTAAGTCTGGAAGAAATTTCCAGCTCCAGCTCGCTAGTCTGTCCTCCCAGCCCCCAGGGCTACAAGCCCCCATCCGTCGTGCATCTCAACTTTCACCCGCTTACCCTCAGTCTTTGGCATTGTTACTCCCTTGCAAACTGATCTAGAAAAGCAATCTGTTCAAATCAACATTTGGGGTACAATAGCTCGTAATACAGTTTTGTGCATCTTCTGCCTATTGTCAGTTACTACTGACAATTCTTCCCTTGCGATCGGGGCTAATGACTGCAATTCCTTCAAATTAAATTTTTTTAAAAATAGTGCTACACACAGATGTGCATCACTCCACAGAAGTGATACGTTCTGAGAAATGCTCCCTTAGGTGATTTTGAGTAGAGGTTTTGTTTTGTTTTTTGGTTTCGGGAATCGAACTCAGGACTTTGCACTAGCCAGGCAGGCGCTTGTGCTGCTGAGCTATATCCCTAGTGACTCTGAGGTGATTTTGTTATCATGCAAGCATCACGGTATATTACATGAGCTTGACCAATGATGGTGAAGCTTTTAGAGAGAAGTGCACAAGCTGCAACCCAAAGCCCACTTACCGCAAAGTGCCAACACTGCAATTCAATCTGAATACTAAGGTTTTAGTTTTTTTTTAAAAAACAACTCATACATTAATATCTTTTGTCTTAAAGGAAAGCAACACATGTGCCATAGGTTTGCCCTGTCTGAGCTAGATGATACAGCTACTACACACCTAGGCTGTATAGCCTCTTACTGGCAGTGCTTGTAGATTCTGTGTGCTCTGGAGTTGTGATGCACAAACAATATGTGACTACATGAAGCACAAGAGAAACCCATACAAAAGTCACAGTAGGTGTGAGCTGTCAGGGCCTGCTGTTGGTGTCACGTGGTGTACTCTCTTATAGTCAATTAAAAAAATGTGTAGAAGGAGACCACTCCAAAGTAATGATAGAAAGTACGGTATAGAAAGCACATAAACTAATAATATAATCATTTATTGTCCTTATCAAGGACTGTACACTTGATGTGGCACACATTTACTTAACGGTGGCATGGAAAGTTTGTTTATGTAGGCATCCTCCAAAATGAAACCAATGCCATATGTCATAATGTTCCTATAGCTTCAGGTTCACCAGGCAGTAGGAATTTTTCAGCCCCATGATAGTCTTTTTGGACTACTATTGCATATGTAATCTGTTGCTGGACCAAACAGAGAATGGCTGTAGATATGCACACACGCTTGTACACACACACATTCACACATTCAGGCACGCGAGCGCATGCACACGCACATACACATGCCCCCCTTTTCCTGTGGTCTGGAGGAGTAGAGTGATACCCTGCTGGATGAACTCAGCTGTTTCTTAGTTTTCCTGAGTGTGCCAAGCAGCCTTCTAAATTGGCTCCACTGACCACTGTGCCCTGCCATTTAGGCCTTGTGTAATCTCTTCTCATTGAATGTGGACTAGACCCAGTGGTTTGTCTCTAACCAATAGAATTCAGCAAAAATGATGATGTAATTTCCAAGATTAAGTTGTAAAAGACTGGCTTCTGTTGCTTCCATTCCCTCTTGCATTGTTGCTGTTATGTAGACACCCGTAGGGTCAGGCACTGAAGAACGCCTCAACTCAGTGGCTGCTGAGAAGCCTGACTGTGGGTCCAGCAAAGCCCTGAGACGTCTGTGTCTCTGGTAGACACCTCCATCACAGCCTAGTGAGGTGCCTCAAGGGACAGGACTCCAATAAGTCCCACCTAGATTGCTACTCATAGAAGCTGAGGTAGTAAAAAATATGTGTCATGTTAAGTTGCTAAAATATGTGTCATGGTAATATGTTGTGCACTCCTTGAAAACTAATGCCTCCCCCCAAGCAGTACAATCTGGCCCCAAGTTTAATAGAGCAAAAAGGTGGAGGAAGGATGAGTTTTCTCTCTATTCTTGATCAGGGATATCCATCATCACCTGTACCAGGACACTGAGCTCCTTGTTCTCAGACCTCTGAACTGTCCACCTGCCCTCTTACCTCCTTCCCAAGTTCTCAGGCCCTTGGCCTTGAACTAAATTATTCCATCAGTTTTCTTGATTTTACAGTTTGCAGCTGGAAGATCATAAGTCTTCTCAGCATCATAGGCCTCATGATCCAATTCATAAAAAAACTCTATATGCATGCAATCATATATATATATATATCCTATTGATTCTGCTTCCCTGGAGGCTCCTAAACAATGCAGTTATAATACGAAGTTTTAAATAATCATTTGAACATAAATAACTCACTGATGTATTCCAGTTGTAAAAATGCAGAAGAAATGGAGTAAATAGAAAAATCATGAAAAAACAAAATAGGTGTGGTGTCTATGTTTCCCAGGGCTACTACAACAAAGTACTGCACCATGAACTGTGTGGCTTAAACAACATAAACTTAATGTCTCAAAGTCCTGGAGGCCAGAAGTCTGAAATCAAAGTGTTGGCCATGTTCCTTCTGAAAGCTGTAGGGGAAGTGAGTCTCCCCTTGTCTCTTCTCACAGCTGGTGACCTCTGCCAATGTTTGGCCTTCCCTGGCTTGCAGCTGCGTAACTCCAGTCTCTGCTTTTATTGTCACAGGACATCCTGCCCACCTGTGTCTGTGCTTTCACTTAATTACCTTCTACGTGGGTACAAGACAGAGCCCACCTTACTGGCTTCATTTTAACTTACACAAAGACCCAGGCCCTGAAGCCCAGAGACAGAAGGGCCACACTGAAGCCCATTCCAGAAGTTTGGCACTAAGCCAGGAATTTCTTCTACTTCCAACATGCATCATCAGGAAAAAAAAAAGGATGAGGGCTGCGTTAACATAGTCAGATCACTGAGTCTGCTCATGGTGTAAATCCTGTGCCCAGCCACATTAGCAGTGGCCAGGTCACCCCGTGGGTCTTTGTTTTCAGACCTGTAAAATGGAGTCTAATAGTATTTAATGTTGCAAGACTATTTTGCAGCTCTAAGGAGTTGTGTATGGCTGGCACAGTATAGATGCTTAATAAGTGGTGACTGTTATTACCATCATTATTATTGTGTTGCTGTATCAGTCAGTGCTTACTATAGAAACAGATGTAATACAAGATATATAAATACATAAGGATTTACAAGGTAGGCTTAGAGTGGCTGCCCTGAGACAGGTGTAGAGGAGTTCAAAAGGGCTGCTTGGAGATCCGAAGGATCCAGTCAAAGGCCTGGAGCCCACAGCAGAGCCCTGTGCAAGTCCACGTCAGGAGGCCAGAGAGCCTGTGCCTGAAGGCTGAAGGTCTACACTGGAAGCCAGCGGGTGAAGTTTGGGGTGAAGGTGAAGAACGCAGCACCTCCAAAGAGGAAGAAGTGGGTCTTCTTCTTTCCCTTTTTATTCCATTTAGGCTACAAGCCAATTGGCTGGTGCCGCCCACACAGAAGGGTGGATCTTCTGACTACAGTAACTCCCTTCAGCCATACCCAAAACCATGCCAATCAAATTAGTTGGGTGTTTTTTTACTGAAGTTGATACAGTTAACCATCACAGTGGCCTTAACCAGATACAAGTTACAATCAGTGAAAAATTCAACTCTCATGTGATTTTTTGGGAGTGGCTGAACTCAAGCCATAATAATCAGGGCTAGGTGAAATTGATTTTTCTTGTTGTTGCAAAAATCACGCATCTCGGTAAAAGTAAGGTGGCCAAGCATATTAAAGTATGCCAGGGCTGTGGAGTGGCTGGCATTACAGAGAAATGGGTGATAAATATCTCTTCCTTCTATCTAGCTCCCAGAAATCTCCCAGGCCTGCATGAACTTTGGAAAGTAAAGTCCTTCATAGAGTCTATGGGGAATCACAAAGAGAATACTTGCCCTAGTAATCACCTGGGAAACTTGGAAATACTGTCTTCTGCAAAGAAGAGACAGCCTTAAACCCATGGGCCAGGTTCCTCTGTTTAATATCTCTATCTGGTTTGTTCTGATTTCATGTGACAAGAAGGAATGACGTCTAACAAATTTCCTTCTAACAAAGCAGAAGTAACATAACCAGGAAAGCTTAAAACCCAGACCTGACATGTCCCATGGGACTCAGAAAAGATTACAAGCCTGTGGTGCTCTTCTTGTTAAACATATTCCTTTAATTGCTGCTGCAAGCTGTTAATTCTGTTCTTGCCTAATTGGAGTTGGCCAAGTGCCTTTATCAGACTTGCCTCTGGTCTTACTGGATGCACCAAGGACCGAGGGTGTTTTGACAGTAAATGTGTCTTTCCTTGTTATTTTCTGTGGCCATATGAGGGTCTTTTTTGTTTTGGTTTGGTTTTTGATTTTTGACTTTATGGACATGGTAAAGTGCTGATTTATAATGAAAAAGCATAGTTTGAACTTTTTGACTGGTGGTGGCTGCCCAGGTAGGGAGGGTATTAGGTATGGGAACTGGACCTACCTGCTTCCTTAGCTGGCACTTTCAAAAGTGGCTTAGTTGGAGTGAGACTTGGTGGTGCACACCTGTAATCCTAGCTATGGAGAGGCTGAGGCAGGAGGATCATTAGTTTGGGCCTAGCCAGGGCAACTTAACAATTTATAGAGATCTTATCTCAAAAATTTAAGAAAGAGTATAAAGACCCTGGGTTCAATCTCCAGTAAAGCAGGAAAAAAAGACATTTCTTAGTTAGGTACAGTGGCTCACACCTGTAATCCCTGCTACTTTGTAGGCTGAAGCAAGGAATTGAGTAGTCAAGGTCAATCCTGGCCTTTTAGTGAGACTGCCTCAAAACAAAATTAAAGAAGGGTTGAAGAGATAGTTCAGTGCTCTCTGGATTCTCTCCTTGGTACCATGGTCCAAAGGTGCCGTAGTTACGTGAAATGGGAATCCCTCACTACAGTATTGATTTCTGTGGTCAAGCATAGTCCCAAAATGTTTCATAGAAAATTCTCTAAACAAATGAAAGATATCTCTTTTCCTGCCACCCATTTTACCAACTGCCCATAAGATCTTGATCTGTGGCTTTGGTTTCCTGCCTGGCTGGATTTCTAAGCAGTATGTTCTAGGAAATAGCCTTTAGGCGGGTGCCCTATTTTTTAAAAATGGAATGACATTTCTGGCCATGGATTCCACCTATCTGGTCCTGAGGCTTTGGTTTCAGCATCAAGACTTGCCAAATAGTCAGGAGTCTCTCTGTTTGCAGAAGTACATCCTTTTGGGTGGCTACCAAATGGATTTCCTCAATCGCCATTATTGTGTCCATCATTCCCAGCCTAGCTGTTAGCA
The DNA here is from genome assembly GCA_004027595.1 of Dinomys branickii. Classification (NCBI taxonomy): domain Eukaryota; kingdom Metazoa; phylum Chordata; class Mammalia; order Rodentia; family Dinomyidae; genus Dinomys; species Dinomys branickii. Next base: position 13,773 of record PVLD010022897.1, on the reverse strand, counting down.
TTCATTGAACACTCACTATATTCCAGCCTTTCTCACACTTGCACAGAAAAACAATTTCACTGAATACTTAACAGCAACTCTGTTTTAGTGGTGCTGCTTTTTTTTCCCTCATTTTTTGAAGATGAAAAAAAAAGCCAAAGCTCAAAGAGGTTACATCATATATCCAAAATCACCTAGCAAGAAGATAATAAAGCTGATTTTTAAGGCCAAAGTCTCTGACACCAGAGTCCCCACCACCCCAATTTGCACTCAGAAATCAGTTTAGAAAATAGCATTAGAGAAGTTGGGGTAAGCAGTAAAACAAGCGAAGAACCCACAATCCTGTACAGGGCGGCCCTGCTGTAGGAAATCAAATGTTGCACCTTTTCTGTTCTCCAGGTGGTGAAAGAATCAAGGGAAATGGTGTCCCTGTTGTGGAGTCTGCGTGGGGCGCTTGCTTTGCTGTCTGATTGCCACCGTTCCCTGGTGCTTCAGTAGAAGCATTGAAGTTGACATCCTGTTTATGTTTTTAAAAATTGAAAGATGGAAAACAACCTCATATCCAAAATTAAGATACAATAAACAAGTCATGATATTTTTATAGACTCCAACTATCCATTTAAATATATTCATGAATTGCCATACAACAGTGATAATAAATTAAGCCAATACTTACTACTATAGATAACTCTTACTAATAAATATCTATTGTACCCTTGGCTCGTTTTTAATTTTAAAGGGAATAGTAAAAAAAAAAAAAGAACAATAGTACATACCAACATCACAGACATAAACAAAACAAAGCAAGAAGATTAAAAATGATACAGGGTTTCAAAACAAAATGATAGGAGTTACCAGTGATTGTTATATTACATACTGTTATCTTCAACTACATTGCTGAGATTACCAGATGTAAGAATGGAAGATTGTTTGAACTATTAAAGAGAATAAAAATAATTATTAAATAAAACATTAGACACAATATAGAGTTTCACTAGACAAGATAGTAGGAATTCACCAATGGTTTTTCTATTGCATATTGTTGTCTTCAAATCAGTTGCTCAGATTACAAGATATAAGCAACAAAATTGGTCAAAATATTAAAAGTTTTAAGCATTAACTGTTCCTTGCAATAAACCATCAGACATCAGCGGTACAGCTATCCCAGTTCTCCTTCCGTACACATACAAACATACATATACACATATACTGCCCTCCTTCTTTCTTTCTTTTTCTTGTTTCCCTCATCCCAGTTGTTCCTTCCTTTGAGCAGTTTCTTTCCTTTTCATGTGATCTATTGTACATTTTGGGTTTTACTTACTCTTTCAAGTTCCTACACCAGGGAGACCACATGTTTATACATGTGGGTCTGATTTATTTCCCTTATGCGTATGGTCTCAAGTTTCATCCTACAAAAGCCTTGAGTTTATCTTTTTTATAGTTGAATAATACTCCATTGTATAAAAATATCACATCTTTTTTATCCATTCCTCAGCTGATGGATGTTTGAATTGTTTCCAAAATTCAGCTATAACAAATTGTACTGCTATAAACAAGGGTGCACATATACCATTGTGGTATGATGATTTTAATTCTTCTGGCAAAATACCCAGAAGGGGAATAGCTGGGTAAAGTGGGACTTCTAATCCTAGTTTTGTGAGGAATCTCCACACTGATTTCCACAGTGGTTTCATCAATCTACTCTCCCACTAGCAGCGGAGTAGGGTTCATTTTCCCCCACAGCCTCTCCAGCATTTCTTATTGGTTGATTTCTTGATAATAGCCATTCTTTCTGGGGTGAGATGGAATCTCAGTGCTGTTTAAATTTGCATTTCTCAAATGATCAATGATGTTGAACATTTTTTCATGTATTTATTTGCCATTAGTATTTCTTCATCTGAGAAGTGTGTATTCATCTCAGATGCCCATTTTTGAATTGGGTCTTTGAATTTGGGGGTCTGATTTAAAAAAAAAAATTTATATGTTCTAGGTGGAGGTCCTTCTCTGAGGGGCAGCTGGCTAAAATTTTTTCACAATACGTTGGTTTTCTTTTTAATCTGCTGGTGATTTCTTTTGATGTGCAAATCTTTTCCATAAGATGAGATCCCAGTTGTTGATTCTTTGAAGTGTTTCACGTGCAGTTTGGTTTTTGTTCATGAATTCGCTGCCTGCCTCTATGTCTTCAATATTTTTACTGACTTTCTGTTCCAGTAGATTTAGTGTTTCTGTTTTAATATTTAGATCTTTGATCCATTTTGACTTTAGTTTAGTGTATGGTGATAGACATGGATCTAGTTTTAGTCTTCAGCATGTGGAAAGCTGGGAAGTTTTTCCAGCAACATTTATTAAGGAGGCTATTTTTCTTACAGTGAACATATTTGACCCCTTTGTCAAAGATAAGGTGGCTAAAGGTCTTTGTGGTTGTGTCTGCATATTCTAGTCTGTTCCACTGATCTTCAGGTCTTTTTATTGCCAGTACCCTGCTAGTTTTATCACGGTAGCTTTGTAATATAATTTTAAGTCAGGAATTGTGATGTTTCCTGCCTTTTTTTTTTTGTTTCCCAGGGTTGCTTTTGCTATTCTAGGTCTCTTCTAGTTCCAGATGAATTTTAGGAATGTTTTCTCTAGAAAAACCTGTGTTTTTCAGGATACCTGTGAGGTATCCTGATGGTATCTTAACTGGAATTGCATTGAATCTGTGCAATTTTGATAGTATGGCCATTTTCAGAATGTTAGTTCTTCCTACCCACAAGCAAGGAATGTCTTTCCATTTTCTGAAATCCTCTTTGATCTCTTTTTTTGGAGTAGTATAATTTTCACTGTATAGATGTTTTACTTCTTTTGTTAGATTGATTCCTACGTATTTCATTTTTTTATATGGTATTGTGAAAGGTTTGGCTTCCTTAATTTCTCTCTCGGTCTGTTTGTTGTTTGTGTATAGGAATGCTATTGATTTTCAAGTTTTAACTTTGTATCCAGCTATGCTACTGAATTTGGTTATTAAATCTATAAGCTTTTTGGTGGAGTTTTTGGGGTCTTCTGTGTAGAGTATCATGTCATCTGTAACTAATGATAATTTCACTTCTTTCTGTCCTTTCCTTATTCCTTTTATTTCTCTCTCTTGTCTAATTGCTCTGGCTAGTATTTCTAGAACTATACTGGATAGGGGTGGTGACAGTGGACATCCTTGTCTTGCTTCTGATTTTACAGTGAAAGATTTCAATTTTTCACCATTTAGTATAATGTTAGCCATTGGTTTGTCATAGATGGCTTTGATCAGATTGAGGTAAAGACCATCTATTCCTATCTTCTGTAGGGTTTTTTTTTTTTTATCAAGAATGAGTGTTGGATCAAGGGCTTTTTCTGCATCCATGGAGATAATCATGTGATTTTTGTCTCTGGCTCTGTTGATATGGTGTATTACATTAATTTATATGCATATATTGAACCTTGCATTCCTGGTATGAATCCCACTTGGTCATGGTGTATAATCTTCTTGATGATTTGTTGATTTATGTTTGCTAGTATAATATTGAGAATTTTTACATCTATATTCACTAAGGAGATTGGCCTACAGTTCTCTTTTTTGTTTGGGTCTTTCTCTGGTTTGGTATCAGGACAATACTTGCCTCCAGGAATGAGTTGGGGAGAATTCATTCCCTTTCAATTTCATTGAAGAGTTTGAGAAGAATTGGTGTTAAAATATCTCTAAATTTCTTGTAGAATTCAGCTGTGAATCCATCAGTACCTGAGATTTTCTTCACTGACAAGTTTTTTATTACATTTTCAATTTTGCTGGCTAACAATGTTATTCAGGAGTTTTATATCTTCTTCATTCAATTTTGATAATTCATATGTGTCTAGAAATCTGTCCATTTCCTCTATGTTTTCCATCCTATGAGAGTAAAGATTTTCAAAGTAGGTATTGATGATCTTCTGAATTTCCATAGGATCTGTATTAATTTCACCCTTTTCATTCCTTATTGCGTGTATTTCAGTTTTTCTTCCTTTTTTTGATAAGGGGTTTATCTATTTTATTTATCTTTCAAAGAACCAATTCTTTTGATTCATTAATTCTTTGTATTTTTTTTAGTAGCCATTGCATTAATTCTGCCCTGAGGTTTATAATATCCTATCTTCTTTGGGCTTTGGGTTTGACTTGTTCTTTTTCTAGGAGCTTGAGGTGCAGCATAAGAGTGTTTATTTGCGCTCATTCTGTTTCCCTTAGGTGAGAATTCACCACTATGAATATCCCTCTGAGCACTGCTTTCATTGCATCCCACAGGTTTCTGTAAGTTGTATCTACATTTTCTTTCTTCTTTTTTTTTTTTTTCGGTACCCAGAATTGAACTCATGACCTCAGGCTTGCCAGTCAAGCACTCATGCCACTGAGCTATATCCCTGGCCCAAAAAGAAGTTGCTAATTCTTTTTTTTTTTTTGGCAGTATCAGGGATCGAACTCAGGACCCTGTACTTGCCAGGCAGGCACTTACTCCATTGAGCTATATCCCCAGGTCCTACATTTTCATTTGATGGTAAATAGTGTGGAATTTCTACTTTGATTTCATCTGTCACCCACTGGTTGTTCAGGAGGGTATTATTTAATTTCTGTGCGTTTATGGAGTTTTTGTGATTTCTTTTGTCTTTAGTTTTCTATTTCATTCCACTATGGTCCAATGCTGTGCATGGGATAATTTCAATTCCTTTGCATTTACTTAAACAGGTTTTATGGGCTAGAATATGATCTATCTTAGAGAATGCCCCATGTGCAGCTGAGAAGAATGTCTATCTGATGCTGTTGGATGGAACACTGTACAGGTGCTCTAAGTCCATTTGTTAACAAGTTTGGTTAAGTTCTTTTATTTCTTTGCTGATTTTTGATCTATCTCTTTGTGACAATGTGGCATTAAAATCCCCTGTTATGATTGTGTTGCTGCTTATTTCTTTTCTCATGTGTGTTAAAATTTTTCTTTTATTGTTGGGTGCTCCTAAATTTGGTATACGATGTTTATGATTGTTATATCTTCCTGATGAAGTTTTCCCTTAACAAGAATATAGTGACCTTCTTTATCTCTTTTGATTGTTCTTGGTTTGAAGTCCACATTGTCTGCAAACAGAATAGCTACATCTACTTTTCTCTGGGTTCCTGTCATGTGGAGTATTGTTTTCTATCCTTTAATTTTTAGTCTGTAGATTTCATTTTGAGTTAAATGTGTTTCTTGTATACAGCATACAGTTGGATTTTGTTTCTTGATCCACTTTGCCAGTCAGCTTCCTTTGATTGGTGAATTGAGACCATTTACATTGATAATTATAACTGATATGTATTGGCTTATCTTTGTCGTGTTGTTTTCCTGCTGTCAATTCCTCCTTTTTTCCTCCATTCAGTTGCTTGCTCTGCTTGGTGATTTCTTTCTGTTGTTGTTCTTGTAGTTGTGGTCTGTTTTATCTGTCTAGAATATCTTTGAGTATACTTTGTAGGATTGATCTGGCACTCATGAGTTTCTTCAGTTGTTCTTTATCATGGAAACATTTTATTTCTCCATTAATTTTGAAGGATAGTTTTGCAAGGTACATCAATCTGGGTTGGAAATTGTTTTCTTTCAGTACCTGAAATACTTCACTCCAAGCTTTTCTTGACTTGATGGTTTGTGTGAGAAATCTGCGGTGATTCTGATGGGCTTTCCTTTACAGGTGACCTGTTTGTTTTCTCTAACAGCTTTTAATATTCTGATCTTTTGTTGAATTTCTAGGATCTTGATCACCATATATCTGTGTGTAGATTTATTTTGGTTGTGAATAATTGGAGTTCTATATGCTTCACTTACTTGTAGGTCCAATTCATTTTCCGTGCCTTGGAAATTTTCTGCTATTATTTCTGCATATAGTCTTTTAATGTTATTTGTGTTGACACTTGCTGTTTCATTGACACCTATTAATCTTACATTGTTTTTCTTTACTTCATCTTGCAATTGTTTCATTGTTATTTCCTGGTTCCTTGTTATTTTTAAGAGATTCTTCCTTTCACATTCATTAGTGGCAATGCTGTCTTCAAGGTCTGAAAGTCTATCTTCAGCTTTGTTCAAGTGATTTTACCAACCTTGGATGCAAATTTTAATCTCCTAGATATCTGTTTGAATCTGTTTCATGTGTTCTAGTTCTTTTCTATATTGGTTTTTTAAGGTTTCTGTGAGTTTTCTATGCTCTTCTGTTTTCTTATCAGTTTTCTATGCCTTCTTTGGATGTGCTGAATAATTCTTTCATTATTATTTTCATTTCTTTTATACTTTAGAGATTATTTCTGATCTGATGTCTTCTATGAACTGATGGAATTGTTTCTTTACTTCAGTTGCTATTATTTCAGAAATTTCAGGTGTGTAACTTCCAGGCTTTTCTGTGTTGATGTCTCCTGGACTTGTTCTGGGTAGGGTCTGAGATTGCATTTTGCTCCTTCATTTTATCATTTTTGAAGATGCACAGGTTCCCTGGAGCTCACCCTCACTCCCACAATGGCATGGAAGAGGTAGGTTGATGCTTTGAATGTCCCCAGTGCTCAGCGTGGCTCCTGTGCTGGTGTGTGGGCCCAAGGTGGGGTTGCAGAAATGCTCCAGACTTTCTTGCATTCAGTTGTCTTTTAGGCTGGTGCGGGGGGAGGGTTGGGGAGGCTCACTGGAGTTCCTGAAGCTGTCTAGGGTTCAGCCTGGCTTCTACAAGGGTGGGGGTGTGTAGTTTGTGGTCGCTGAGGCTTCAGACATTGCCCAGGACCCAGCCCAGTTCCCACAGCGGTAGGGGAGGAGTGAGGTTGAAGTCCATAAGGCTGCTGACTCTGTCTAGGGTTCAGCTTGGCTCCCATATGGATGCGAGCAGTGCAAGCAGTGGTCATCGAGGCCCCAGAATGTGTCTAGGGCACTGCCTCCCTCCAACACTGGAAGGGGAGGTGTAGGGGCAGTTCACTGGGTTCCTGAACACATCCAGGGTTCGGCCTGGCTCCTGTGGGATTGCTAGAGGTTCAGGGAGTGGCCATCGAGCCTCAGAAGGTGTCTGGGGCTCCATCTGCCTTGCTTGGTGGTCAGGAAGATGCGGAGGTGGCTCAACAGTGTTCCTGAAGAGCTTTTGGGGCTTTATTAACTCTTCCAGATTCTTACACTGGAGAAATAATACTATATTTACACATGTGGGTGTGATTTATTTCACCAATGAGTGTGGTCTCTAGTTGCATCCATTTACCTATTAAAGCCTCAAGTTTATCTATTTTTATAGCTGAGTAATACTACATTGTATAAAACTACCACATCTTTTTTATCCATTCCTCGGTTGATGGACATCTGCCTTGTTTCCAAGATTTAGCTATGACAAATTGTGCTGCTATAACATGGGTGCACATATATCGCTGTGGTTTGATGTTTTCAGTTCTTCTGGAAAAATATCCAGAAGGGGAATAGCTGGGTTAAGTGGAACTTCTAATCCTAGTTTTGTGAGGAATCTCCACACTGATTTCCACAGTGGTTACACCAGTCTACACTCCTACAGCCTCTCTAGCATTTGCTGTTAGTTGATTTCTTGATGATAGCCATTTTTTCTGGGGTGAGATGGAATTTCAGTGTTGTTTAAATTTGCATTTCTCAAATGGCCGATGACGTTGAACATTTTTTCATATATTTATTTGCCACTAGTATTTCTTCATCTGAGAAGTGTGTATTCATCTCAGATGCCATTTCTGGATCCTGTCTTTGACTTCTGGGGGCCTCATTTTTTAAAATTCAACAACTGACATGAGGGAAAGGAGAAAAAGAAATGAAGATGGAAAGGGAAAAATATATATGGGCAGCTGGGATAATTATACTGTTGATGTCTACTGGTTTATTGAAAGGAACATTTCGTGCTTAAATTTTTTGACCAATTTTGCATGCTTATATCTGGTAATCTGAACAACTAATTTGAAGACAATGATATGCAATATAACAACCATCAGTGAATTCCTACCATCTTGTTTAGTGAAGCTCTGTATCATTTCTAATTTTTAAAATTTTTAAAATTCTCTTTAATGGTTAGATCAATCTTGTATTCATACATCTGATAACTTGAGCAATGTAGTGGAAGATAAGAATATGTAATTGTTATGGTTGATACATTGTGTCAACTTGGAGAGTCCAGAGATTTGGCTGAGTGACTCAGCAGGAAGCCAGGGTGCTTACTTTGTACACATCCTGAGACCATGGAAGAGGAGGGCATGAACATTGTGTGAGAGCTACACGCCCCCTGGGTGGGGGTAGCCTGTTTACAAGGTAAGGGAGGGTGCTTGTTGCCGTTCCTCCCTCTTGCTCTGGTTGCTTTTGCTGTGCTCTGCTGCCATGAACATTTGCCCTCTGCCATGTGCCACTCTGCCTCTGAGCCAGCCAAGTATGGACTGAAACCTCCACAAACTGTAAGCTAAATAAACCTTTCCTTCCTTCATTTTGGGCAGGGTTATTTTGTCTCAGCAATGAGAAAAAAGTAACCAAGACAGTAGTATAATAACCACTGTGAATTCCTATCATTTTGTTTTGAAACCCTGTATCATTTTTCTTTTTTCTATATTGTTATTTTGATATTTTTTTATTCTCTTTAACATAAAAGAAATCTTACTAACAAAATGCTAGAGGGAAGATTACGTAGATTATACATAGTATGCACATTTTATGTACATCACATACACATATAGCTCTATATGCAGAGTCAATGTGCAAAATGGCAAATTGGATAAGATTACATAAATAGGTACCAAAATGTAAAGAAATTTGAGGCACTAGAGACTCCCCAAAGGGGAGATACGGGAAGGTATGTGACATGGGAAGCCATACTCAGAGGGTTTCCACTCTCTCGGTAATGCTTTTTCTCCTAAGGTGCACCATACAAAGTTGTATTATTTCTTATACTTTCTGTTACATCTTAACTATTTGAAGTATATTTAAAATCGAATTATTTTTCCTTCAAGATGTGAAGGCTCCTGTCCAGTGATTTAGAGTTTCCAATGCTGATTAGTAGCATGGAGATTTTTCAGTTTTTGTATTACACTTTTAAGAATAGTTTTATTTATTTATTTATGTATTTTGTGGTGTTGCAGATTGAACCCCAGGCCTAATGCATGCCAGAAAGAGATCTAGCACTGAGCTCCAGCCCTAGCCACTTTTAAAACAATAATTTTAAGGAGATTTATTGCCTTAGAAGCACTACTTTCTTCAATTCTCTCAATTTGGAATTGTTCTATTCTTCCTCCCCCCCTTCCCTCTTTCCCTTCCCCCTCTCTTCCTCTCCTCCTCTCCCCTCCCCCCTCTCTTCTCCCTCTCCTCCTTCTCCTCCTGCATTCATTGATAGGCCTTTTCAGTATGAAATTATGGCCCTCATTTCCTTGAATATGGGAAATCTGAATGATTTTTAAATAATATCCCTCTTTGACTTTCTCTGTTCTCCTTTTCTGGATTTACTGTTACTAGGATGTTGGGCTTTTTAGATCAATTTTCTAATTCTCATATAGTTTGCTTCCATTTTTGCCTTGTGTTTCCTTCCAGGAGATACATTCAAATTTATACTACAACTCTTTAAATGAATTTTTAAAATTTCTTCCATCATATTATTAATTTCACAATTTCCCCCTTAGCTCTCTATCTTTATTATATAACCTATTATGTCATGAATACAGCATCTTTCATTTCTCCTGGCATGTGAAATATTAGCTTTTCATGTGTTTTGTACTCCTCACTCCTTTCCTTATGTTTCTTATGAATTTCCTTGCTTTCTCGCTTTTGTTTTCTTTCCCCTCACTTCCTTCCCCCGCCTTATCCTCCTGCCCTCCCCCTCTTCCTTCTTCTCCCTTATATTTTTCTTTTGCTTTCCTTCATAGAACAGGCTTTCCTTAAGTGTCTGGACATTCTCGGCAACCATTCTGGATGTAGCTCTGTGTTGAGGAGCTGAATGGTGGATTTTGCTGCAAGCAAGTTTCTCATACGTGGTCTTTGACCCTCTGAGAATCACTGAGACCCTTTCAGAGGGTGGGCAAGATCAAAGCTATCTTCATAATACTAAGATAACACTTTAACTTTTCACTGTGATGACACTTTATTGACTATGCAAAATCAACGGGGGATGTTGATTTATGTATAAACTTGGCCAGATGCCCAGGCATTTGGTTAAATATTATTCTGGCTTTTTTTCATGTGAGTGTTTGGATGTGATTAAAATTTGAATCTGTGGACATTTTTTACTATAATAAAAAATAATACAATATGAAGTCTACCCTCTCAACACTACAGTGTACACTGTAGTATTGCTAGATAGATCCACCCTGCTATACAGAAAATATCCAGAGCTTTTTAATCTTACATAAATGAAATTATATTTATAAAAGACCTACTTTCATCTACCCCACTCCCAGACCCTTCAACCACCATTTGAACTCTCTGCTTCTATCAGATATGGCTATGGCTATGTCAGACACACCTCACGTAAGTGGAATCATGCAGTGTGATGAACATATTTTCCTAAGTTCCTGAGGATAAGTTCCTAAGGTCGTCCATGTTGTAGCATATGGGAGGCTTTCCTTTTTCAAAAGGCTGAATAATATTCCATTTTGTGTTTATGCTACATTTTCCCTCTGCATTTACCAACTGATGGATATTTAGGTTGTTCTACCACTTGGCTATTGAGAAAAATGCCCAATGAACAAGGGAGAGCAAGTATCTCTTCTGATGAGAGAAATATAGTGCTTAATTTTTTGGTACCAGGAATCGAACTCAGAACCTTGCATTTGCCAGATAGGCACTTGCACCACTGAGCTGTATCCCCAGCAGTATCTCTTCAAAATCCTATTTTCCTTTATTTTTGCTATATGCCCAGAAAGGGGAGATAAGGTGAGATAAAGTTTCAATTTTGCTCGTGTGCATGTGAGTATTTAATTTATCTGGTACCATTTTTTTGGAAGAAGCTATTAGTTTTCCCATTGCTATGACCAAACTACCTGACACCCTTGACTTAAAGAAGGAGATGTTTATTCATTTGGTGTAAAGTTTCAGAGGTTTTAGTCCGTGGTTAGCTGGCTCCAAGGTAGGAACGTCTTGGCAGAAGGGTGTGATGCAGCACAGCTGCTAACTTGGTGACCTCCAGAAAGCAGAGCATAGGGGAAGAGCACTGGTGGGGGATATATCCACCAAAGACATGTTCCCAGTGACCCGTCTCTAGTGGGACCCCAACTTCTAACATCACAATCAGTGGTGAACGCATTAATCCTGATGTGTACAGCACCCGTATGGTTCAATCACCTGTTCAGGAATGTCTTCATTCAGTCAAGTCGACAATGAAGCTTACCTGTCACACTATCCTTTCCTTGTTGTGTAGTCTTGGTATCCTTGTTGGAAATCAATTGGCTGAATATGTGTGGATTTATTTCTCTGTTCTCTCACTATTCCATTCATCTATACTCTGTTATGACACTGCCACTTTGTTTTTGGTTGCTGTAGTTTTGTTACATGTTCGAAGTCATGAAGTAAGAGGCCTCCTACTCCACTGTTCTTTCCTGAGGTTTTTTTTTTCTATTCAGAGTCCTTTTTGGTTCCATATAAATTTTAGGATCTTTTTTTCTATTTCTGCAAAAATGCCTTTGAGTGGAATTTTGTTAGGATTTATTGGATCTCTAGCTTACTTTGGGTAGTCTAGACATTTAACCATATTAAGTCTTCCAATCCGTAAATACAGAAGGTCTTCCCCTTTGTTTGTTTTGTTCAATTTATTTCAGGAAGGTTTTGTAGTTTTAAGTGTTCAAATCTTCCATTTCTTTGGCTAAGTGTATTCTGATGTGTTTTATTATTTTTGATTCAGTGGAATTATTTCCTTAATTTCTCAATCTCCATTTTCAGATTGTTATTTGTTAGTTAGAAACTCAGCTGATTTTGCATTGTGATTTTGTAGCCTGCAAGTTTGCTTAACTCATTTGTTAATTCTAACAGGTGTGTGCATGCGTGTGTGTGTGTGTGTGTGTGTGTGTGTGTGAACTTCAGAGTTTTCTTAATCTACAATCATGTCCTTTCTAAACCAACATAATTTTATTTCTTCCTTTCCAATTTGAATTTTTTTATTGACTAGATGTGGTCAAAGTGAATATTTTTGCTTATTGGTAATCATAGAGGAAAAATGTCCAGTTTTTCACTGTTAAGTATATTAGCTGTTGACTTCTCCTAGATGACCTCTCATATAGAGAAGTAATTTCCTTGTATTTCTAATATGTTCAGTCTTGTCTTTGTCATCAAAGGGGACTGAAATTTGTCAAATGCTTTTTCTGCACATATTCAGGTGATCGTGTAATTTTTGTCTTTTATTCTGCCAATGTATTACATCACATTGATTGATTTGCATGTGCTGAACTATATTTACATCCCAGAAATAATTTTTATTTGGTCAACCTGGTCCTGGCATAACTTTTTTATTTGCTGATAAATAATAAATAAATTATTATAAATAATAAATTCAGCTTGATAATATTTTAAGGAAGATTTTTTGCATCTTTGTTCAGCAGGGCTATTGGTTTATAGTTTTCTTGTCATGTGTTTGTCTGTCTTGATGGGAATGGTGCAATGCTGGTCTTGTAAAATGAGTGTGAAAATATACCCTTTTCTTCAATTCTTTTTGTACATGTTTAAGACTGAGTGGTGCTAATTCTTATTTAAATGTTTCTTAGAATTTTGTAGCGAAGCCATCTGGTCCCTGACTTTTCTTCATGAGAGGTTTTAAATTACTGATTCTATTTTTTCACTAGAGCCTGCCCAGATTTTCTATTTCTTCTTGGTTCAGTCTTGGTAAGCTGTATGCTTCCAGGAATTTGTTACTTTCTTTCAGTTTATTTCATTTTTTTGTGTATAATTGTTTATTTTGTAACACTTTTAATTTGTTTTGCATCAGTTCGAGTGTCTCCTTTTATTTCTGATTGAACTTACTAGTCTTTTCTTTTAATTTCATTGAATTTTCCTATTATTTCCCATTCTCTTTCATTTTTTTCTGCTCTAACTTTATTTCCTTTCTTCTGTTAACTTTAACATCGTTTGTGTTGCCTTTACTGTTCTTTCAGGTGTAAAATTGGGCTGTGCAAAGGAAAATTCTGTTTCTTTTTTAATGTGACTTCCCTGCTATAAATGTTCCTCTCACTACTGCTCTTGCTCTATCTTATATGTTTTGGTTCATTGTATTTTTATTTTCATTTGTCTCAAATATTTTCTGATTTCTCTTAGGATTTCTTCTTTGATCCATCAGATTTTCAGGTGTGTTGCTAATATTTGTTTATTTCTAGTTTTCCTTCTGCTCTATTGATTTGTAGATTTAGTTCATTGTGGCTGGAAAAGGTATTTGGTGTGGTCTCAATCTTCGTAAATTGTTAAGGCTGTTCATGGTGTAGCACATGACCCATTCTGGAGACTGTCCTGTGTGTGTTTAAAAAGAATGTATGTTCTACTCCTGTTTCATGGAGTGTGAATGCTTTGTATAGGCCTGACAGATCTACTCCATCTCTTGGTGTTATATTTTTTCCAGTACTAGGGACTGGACCCAGGGCCTTTGAACTGAGCCAAATCCTCAGACCTATTTTAACTACTTTTTAAAAAAATTATTCCCAGACAGGTCAAATTTGTGATTCCCCTGCCCCAGTCCTCTAGAGTGGTGGCATTACAGGCATGTGCTATTGTGCTTGGCTTGCTGATTCTCTGTAACGCAAATCACATTTCTTTGTCTATTTTTAATATTGTCTTTGTCATTGACTTTTTTTTTTTTTTTTTT
>PVLD010022896.1:0-28424 GCA_004027595.1 Dinomys branickii | reverse complement strand
AGAAGAGGCAAGAATTTGAAGTTTGTTGGAATTGGAGATTCTGTTATTTTCTGCCTAAACATTCTACCTGCCCTTGTCATCAGTAACAATAGCATCATAATTAATGAGGGCTAGGACAGGCTTAAGTTTTACCCATAGAAAGCAGGAAGTTAGACTTTCTGTACTCAGTACATATTTCCTGTCCTATTCTGGGAAAATGCCCCTGTCCTAAAACCTATATTGTAAAGGGAATAAAGGTAGAACTCAGAACCAATTCTGGCTCCCAGCTTTGCCACCAGCCCAGCATATGACAGAATAGGAACCCTGAAGTCCCTTTTCCACATCTCTGGGAAGAAGGGCTGTAGAAAGAAGCCCTTTATCTGCCCCCAGTGAGTTCTGCGAGGGGTGATAACAGATTGTCCCAGGCCACAGTAGCAGTCACACTCATGAGAAGAAGGCAGAGCTCCCAGACTACTTGTGAAACTACATGAGTTGGTAATCTTTCAAAAGGCAAATTGCTCATGAAATCCAAGGTTTTGGGTTTCTTTTGACAAATCAGAATAGCTGTCAGCACTGGGCCCACATTTACACATGGCGGCAATCGGCGAGGGTCAGGAACTGCTCTCCTTCACTGAGGTATGGCTGCTCCAGTTTCCCCTGCTCCTTATGACTCCCCATGGCCCCTTGTCACAGAGACGGGGTGTCAGCTGCCTTTTATCATCTTGCACCCAACTTGCTGACTACCTTACATTTCCTGCCTGGACTGGAGGACATTGGCTTGGCAACCCCAGAGCTAAGAAAATAATCTAAAGGTTCTGGGGTCTAAATTCTCTGGAGCCTTTTCAAGAAAACAGTTCTTGCCTTCACATGACACCCTCATCCAGAGCACAGGAACCTGGAGACTTTGAGAAGGCCCCCAGGAATACTAACCTGGGCTTGGATTACACGGAGTCACCCCACAGGGCCACCTTGTTTCTGGTTGTGTTTGCCATTTTCTCTCCAGACACTTCTGCCCTTTCCTGACTCAAGGTCTGTGTTCCAGCTCACAGGTGGTCAGTTCATGGGGCTGGAGGAAAGCAGGATTTTTCCATAATCACCACCTCTCTGGAGCCAGTTTGGAGCTCAGGATTTACATTTGAATCCTCAAGTTATTCCCTGCCTGGGAGTTGGCACTTTGCAAACTTCTAGAATAAACAAACACATCCATCTTTCAGCACAGATTGAAACAAATGTTCCTCCAAATATTGGCCAAATCTATTTGTTCCTAACACAGTCTTAAACCATCAATGTGCTCTGTTCAGTTACTTGAAGATGTAATTCACAATAATGGAGCTGCAAGCTCTGCTCTTGGAGCTGGGTGATTTGTGGTGGAAACATCAAATTCCCTTCTCAGAAATTCATAACATGTATTATGAGGAGCTTGGACCGTGTGCTGGACACTAGATCTCTTCGGAGATTTCTATTCTAGACTGGGCAGCACATCTCTCTCTCTATTGGCCTCTATTTTCTCCTCTAGAAAGGAGTGACTATACCGAATGGATGGCTTATATGGTGTGTTGCATGCATCTTGAACTTACATGCAGGACTTTTGTAGAGAAGATAAGGACACATGGTTAGGAAGGCAGTCAATGGGCCATCCTATCCAGCCTTTGGCTGTTTTCTGTTATATATTTTAGTAGTTAATTGGGAAAGAGAATGTCTCATAAAAGAAGAAAGAAAAAGAAATTAGAAGGAAGGAAGGAGGGAGGAAAAAAGGAAGGGATGAAGGAGAAAGGGAAGGAGGGAGGGATAACCACTGTGCTAGATAAAATATCTCTTCTAAGAGCTGAGGGTCTAGAGATTATTTTTTAGTGGAAACCAAATATAGAAAATTTAATTCACTCTGTCTTTAAATTATGGTGTCTCTGTTCTGTCCCAAAGCAAAGAGCCTGTATGGATCCTGAAAGTAGGCTTCCTGGACCCAAGCTGAGAAACTACTTAACATCTGTAACTTTGGGCAAGTTCAGTTGGGCAACCTCCCAGTTGCCCTCCCTGGAAAGTATGGTAGTAATCCTCATGGGAGCCACTAGTGATAAAAACTAAGTTAGCCCACGTAGGAAGCCTAAAGGAGTTCCCGGCCTGTAGGATGCTCGCTTGGGCCAACATATATGGACTCTTTACAAGAAGTTGTGGTTTCACCAACACCATTTTTCCAGTTATTCATTTATTTGAGGAAATGTTCAGAACAGAGTCTGGTTCAGGCACTATGCAACCAGCCCAGAAGGCCAAAATGGAAGGAAGCATGCTCCAAGCATGTTACTAAGAACTCAGAGTCTGTGAGGAGAAAACATGTAGTGTGTAAGTGCAAGAAATATTCCAGGACCTGAACCTATCTGGATGGAGCTCAGCTGGGTAAGGGGAGGAGGGAGCCAGCTGAAGCTCCCTTAACAGCTTCAACACAGGGCCCGCAACAGGCATTCTCCATGCATCCTCATGGCAGCCCTGTGAAGCTGGAATTATTCTGATATCATCCGTACTGTACAACAGAGAAAACGAAGGCATTAAGTTTGTCTAAGTGTACTCTATGAGCAAGCCAAAGAGAAAGGATGTGAATTTAGGTCTTTCTGAGACTTAAGCCTATGCTAGTTAGTATTATCAAGAAGGAAATTGAGGCCTGGATGCTTGGTTGTCTGAATATCTGTTCTCCACTGCTCTGAGGAAGCCCCGATTGTTAGCTAGGCATGAGAATTTTATATGAAAGACTACACTACCCATCATCCCTTGTGGCTGAGCAGTCACATGACTAGACTCAGGAATGATCATAGCCTTGCTTAGAAGGGAACAAGGCCTTGCTTCCCTCTCCTTTTCCTCTTTCCTGTGGCTAGAAAATGGATATGGTTATGTGCCATTTTAGGTTATGTGATTAAAGGCAACATCCCACAACCAGCAGAACAGACAAAAGGACCCCATGTCTCAGTTTGCCCATCTGGGATGGGACATATCCTGTGTGAGAGAAACAAATGTTTATCTTACGTAACCCTCCTAAAAGAAGTGGATTTTATATCCTGATATTATAGTTATACAATCATTATTTTCCTTCAGGAAGTTGTAACTTCAAGAAACTCAGCCTTTAAGTATACCTTGGGGATACTAAGTGAGAGCTGGGAGGTGGCTGCCATCTAACCAGGCCAGGGTCTTCAGAATCTCAGACATTCAGGAGTGACAGTCAAATTGCCATGAAGACAACCTCGTTACAGATATAAAACCACTTCGCCAACTCAGTGACGCTCTGGAAGGCTCTTTTAGCTGTGCCCTAGTGAACCCAACGTACAAGAGATAGAGAGCAAAAGGTGATTGCGCTTCAAACCAGAGACAGAATGCCCATGCCCATGCTTCCCCACAAGTTGGGCTCATTCTCCTTCGTTATGATTACTGCTGGCTTGTGATTATTGATATGGTGACTGTCACTTGATGAGTGCCAGCTTTGCATAGTCTCTGCTGTATTATAGTTTCAATAGTATAAGAAAAGTTTTTAATGCCTATTTTGGATTTGGTGAAACAGAGAAATTAATGGACTTTCTCCAGGTCACACAGTTAGGAGCAAAGTGATGAATCCTCAAGAGCCCCCTCCTCACTCCAGCACGTGAAGAGCTGGATTGACTGATTGCACAGCCTGTGACCCACTTTCCGGGAGAATGTGAGCTGCCCGAACCGGTGGTGCTTGAGTCTCTCCTAGCTAGCAGCAGCCCTGTGTTTCTGCTCCCCTCCCTCCTGGACTTCTTTCAGGAAGATAATGGATTTCTCACTTTTGAAATCACTGGATGTGTTGAAGATGGACCGTGATCTCTCCCGTGTTTTAAAACCAGGAAATTCAAATCCAAATTCTTTATCTTCCTGGTCTCCAGACACTAGTGAACCAAACCCAGCTTACTGGGCTTGGTCCCAAGTTTTGCTTGTTTAGTTCTCAAACCTGGCCCTCCCTTGTAAAATGCAAGTCCAGGAGGGCTTTCTGGAGATGAGCCTTGCACAGGATCCAATTGCATGCTCTGCTTCACCCCAACCTTCTGACCCATACCGAATCCCACCCTGGCTTCCTCCAGGAACCCTGAGCTCCCGACAATGACATCGCAACTGCCACCCCGCTCCCCGCTGCTCATCTTGCGTCTTGGCCAGCTCTCAGCCTATAATTCTTTCCAAACTCGCCTGTATAAAATAATCATGTACATGAAGTAAAACAGGAGTCTCATACACACACTTAATAACTCTTGCGTACTGTACAAGAGGGAATTCCACTTTATAACCTCCAGAGCCTTCGCATGGTTCTCATTTAGCTCTGCATTCCTGGTGAGAGATCTAAAACTTCTCCCTTCCTGCCCCAGCCTCTTGCTGCCTTTTGAAACTGTCGTGACCCCAGATTCCTTGGGATCATTTCATCTCTATCTCTGCTTCTGACTGGGGGAGTAGAGTGTCACTGGTTGGCCCTGGAGTTCTAGGTGGCAGGGTTTCACTGCAAATCCTGTATTTGGGGCACTGACCAGATTGTGCCAGGAAATCTGTAAGTGTGGCCCTGTCAGAGAGAATGGAGGGAAGTGGGCAGCCAAATTCCTCCAGCCACCAGCTCCATGGCAGAATGAGGATGTGGGCTCCCAGCCTAGTATCTGTCAAACCCCCTGTGTGAGTTGGATAAGTCACTGGCCTTCCCTGGACTATCATCCCTTCTGTAGAAGGTGACAATTCTCCTACATCTCTAAGCAGTTAATAATTGAGCAATATATACCTTATTCCAAGACTTAGATTTTCGGGACATTAGTCAATATCCAACCATCTGTTATACTAACCCAACAAGTATGGCCATATGTGTGAAAATAATAACAATGTTATGGTTTGTATGGTCTAAATGGACCCCCAAAGTGTGAAAGGATTGGAAGCTTGCTCCTCAGTTTAGCAGTGTGAAGTAGTGGGACTTTTAAGAGGCGAGAGTAGGGGAAGGTCATGAGGTCACTGGCAGCAAGTCCCCAAAGGGATTTGTGCTGTTCTCAAAGGACTCCCATTGTGGCTCTGGCTTCCAGGCCACCATGTCCTTCCCATGCACATTCCTGCCATAAAGCCGTCCACTGAGCTGTGACACAGCCAAGGGACCACACCAAAGCTGGCGCCATACTGTCTCAACTTTCTGCCTGCAAAACCTCAAGCTAAATAAACTGCTTTTCTTTATAAAGTGCCCAATCTTCAGTATTTTGTTCTAGTGATGGAAAATGTACTGATACAGACAACACACAGGGTGTCTTAAATTTTTATGAAGTGTGCATGATTAAGGACAAAGACTATGGAGAAGAGTAACCAAGAGATGCCGTTACCTAGTTCCTTTCATTCAGAACTTCGGCCAACATCCCCAGTGCCTGATCTTTGACAGACGTGGCCCCTGACCATGAGAAGACAGAGGAGCTGGGTCCAGCCTGCTCTTTACACCAGGAGCTTCGTTTCACTTCCTTCCTTGCTGCACACTCAGCCACATTTGCTTTGTGCTCTTTGAGTGCACCAGTTTCTTTTCCTGCCTCTGTAGGTACCTACACTTGGTGTCCCTCTCACCCAAGAGCCCCTCCGTGTTAACAACTCAAAGTCTTTTAAAACTCAAGGCAAATGACTTCTCCCAAGATATGCCTCCCTTTACCAACCCTCCCCACCCTGCCTTCATCTCCCTGTTGCCTCATCTTTGCAGGGTATCTTCCCATTCAAAATCATGCTGGACATGTGCTTGTTTATAAGCTGTGAAGGGTATCCTTCTCCCCCGCTAGACCATAGACCCCTTGATGTTGGAGGCCTTGCACATTATATTCCCCTCTTATCTTCAAAGTCTAGAACAGTGCCTGACATGCAGAATATTTAATTAACCAAATATTCTTAATTAAATATTCTTTAATTAAATATTCTTAACTATAATTAAATAGTAATTAAATATTCTTAATTAATTCATTTAATATTTAATATTTAATTAGATCAATGAATCCAAGGAGTTTCAGGGTTACATTTTTTTTCCCTAAAGCACATCTCACTAGATCAGCCAACCTCATCCCTCATGATTCCCTTTAATTACATCAGCACCACACCATACAGACCCTTGTAGAACAAAAGGAAGCCGACATCTGTGCCATCCCAGGCGCTGTGGGTGAAGCCAGTGTGCAGAGGAGAGAGACTTGGGTGAAAAAGCAAGAAAACCAGAAGCTTCTTCAGTCTATAACTGGTTCACTGTGTGACTTTAGGCAAGGCCCCTCCTTCCCTCTGGACCTTGGGTTTTCCATCTGTGAAATGGGAGAGTTGGAAGATATGATTTCGAGCAGGAGCTTCCCCTTGAGATCCAGGTGATGGACAGTGGGAGCTGGTGCCATTTCATTCAACAGCCATCAGGACTCCCAAGATGACAGTGAGAGTGTCACTGGTACTTGAGCTCCTCGGCACTTAGCGGAGCCCCAGACATGCAGTCCAGTTCATCACACTCACTGGGTGCATGAGCGGAGACTGACATCATTCTAGGCTGTGCTGAGAATGAACGAGGGCTGCCTTACAGACCCCAGATCGCAGAGAGAGGGAAAATATACCTCCTCATAAGGGAAGATAAATCCACTGCTAAGCAACAACTCTGGCCCTGGGCCTTCCAGAAAGGAGTGGGTGGAGCCCAGCCATGAGGGCAGGTGGGCGGTGGGGTTAGGAGGCCTCCCGGCCCCCCTCCTCACCACTCCACGCCGTGACCCTCAAATTCCTGGGTCTGATCTTTCATCACCCATCCACAGCCTCTGGAAAACATAAAGATAAACAGTCCAAATCTAGCATTCACGGCCTCACCCCATCTCTCATTCTCGCAGAAAAGGGAGGAAGAAGAGATTGAGATCCAGGAAGACAAGAGACTTGACACCCTAAAAATCCCTCTGTGGGAAATAAATAAATAGATAGATAGATAGATACTTTCGATCCAAGAGATAATCTTTGTAGTTAGAAAAACATATTTTCCTTGCCTGCTGACCTTCTAGCTAGCGTTCTGGAGTTTGGGGAGTTGACTGGGTGCCCGGTGGTGATGAACTTTGTAAGTTCGTCACTCTGGCCTTCTTGGCTGTGAAATCTTAACACTGGTTGCTGGAAAGTATATTGGCTTGAAAAAAAATTCTGTATTTGTTTTCAGTCAGCCATGTCACTGAGCTCACACTTTGGGACTATGTGCCGGATTCTGTCAGAGAGACAATAGAACCCCCGCACAGACGGCCGGAATCTTCTTCCCACAGATCCCATGGGAGGTACCTGAAAACTTGAGGATTGTTTATGTTCTCCTGAACTTTGAGTCGAGCCACCCAGGAATTCATATCCGTAAGGAAACTGACAAATCTAATCAGGTCTCCAGATAGAGTTCCATAAAGTCTGATTCATTTGGATGCCACCAGCTCAGAATTTTTGGATAATTCAGACAGTCTGGATAAAAGTTTCATTTTGCACAGCTCCCCGAAAGAAAGAGTTTCCTAACAAATTTATAATGCAAAGCAGACTGTGGGAGCTGAGAATGAATTGTCTTTCACGTTCCTCAGAACTGCCTCTGCTGACAAGCAATCAAGGGTTAATTGCAAATTATTTTTATCAAGTAATTAAAATGAATCCCAGGAAATTTACCCTACCTTGAGAACTGTATGGTGGCAAAAATATGGGCTTTCAATCCATCCATCCGGGCATGGGCTCAAATTCCAGCTATGCAATTCATGAGCTTGAATTACTATGCATAAGCTACTTTACTTCTCTGAGCCTTAATTCTCACATATGGAAAAGTTTGCAGTTGCAGGATGGATGTAAGAATTGGAACTCACATAGGTAAAGACATAGTTTCCAAACCTTCGCTCAGAAGGATTTTAAATCCACAAGATGTTAACACTTATTGCATGAGAAAGGGACCCGTGGTTGAATAAATTTGGGATAAACTCGGCTAAAAGAGATAAATGTGCTTGCTCGCTTTTTAGGTGTGCTTGCTTTCTCAGAGCCTTAATGTTGTATCTTATGTTGTGAATCTCTGCAAGGAAGATGTACTAAACAGTTTTCTCCAAATTTCTCTCATAAATCAACTCGGTTTTTTTTTCTTTTGAATATTGTTTGACCTTTTACAGAACTCCCACTAAGCCTTCCTTGGAAAATAAGATCCTAGAATCTGCAGTTTGAGCTGTGTCTCCACTGGGAGGATTGAGCCCTTACTGAGATATCCACTTCTTATCTCAAGATGCTGCTGGAACCAAGACCAAGTGTAGGTGTAGTGTCCATCACCGAAAAACAATAAGTTTGCTCATAGTTGATAAAACCAGAGTTTCAGTCACTTCCTATAAACCATCCCAGAGAAAGAAACTTTTGGGAATTTCTCAGAAGTTCTTAGAAGCCAATGTACCTGCATGTGGGGATCAACAGGGTTACTGAAATGCAACCCTGGAACTTTCCACAGAGTCAAGATATGGACTGGGGAAAGACATATGGCAGCCGGTGAGGAACCCAGTGACTGGATTTAGTTGTAGGGCGCCTTAGTCAAAGCATTTTTTTTCAAATCATGAAAGAACAAAAGCAAGCAGAAACAAATGAGGCTGGCTACCAGTTTTGTCCCTAGGGAACTAGGTTAATATGGCTGTCACAGGCATACATGGAGGGGCATCTCCAAAAACTGGGGCAGTAGTAAGGGATGCATCCAAGAGATGTCAAGAGTCTGCCCAGTTAAGGTCAAAAACAAAATAAGTGAGCCAGGGCTGGCCCTCAACAAACCCAAACAGAAGGCAAGCGGTAGGGGGTCCCGCTGACACTGTCCATGGAGTCAGGTTCCAGAGGCATAGAGTAGTGTGCAGAGGGGCAGGGAGTGAGCTGAGGGACAGAAAGGGACTGGAGACCAATGTGGTGTTTTAGACAAGGATGGTCCCAATGAGTAAGGGACATCGGTGGGGAGCTTTGAGTGGGGCTTGTCATGGGCTTTGCACAGACATGAGGAAGAGCATTCCCAGGGGCAGAAAACCTTCCTGTTAATTTTTAGTTTTTCTTTGTTCCTGTCTGCAGCATAGAACGACGACATTCCTTGTGCAGAGCTGATACGAGCACATAACACATGCTCGTTCTTCTTCCGTCTCCTCCCCCTCCACCTCCCCTCCTTCATCTCTGGGTCCCCTGCCCTCTTACAAAAGATCTATCTCCCTGTTTCCTATAATTTACCTTTAATTGTGCTCTTATACCTTGGGCAGCAACCTTTGAACCTTGGGATCTTAGGGCCTGATTCAGTGAAAAGAGAGGAGATCAGAGGCAAGGATACACAGAGAAGGGCAGCAGCATTCGGGAAGTGGTGCCACGGCCAGCAGCCGTCAGAGCCAGGAGAATACAAAAGGAACAGGAAAGAGAAGTGTCTGATCCCTGAAGTTGCAAAGAAGTCAACAGAAGGCCCTCCTTTAAATGCAGGGAGGGAATGACGTAAAGAGGACCACAGGGATACAAATTCACCCTACACGATGGGTGCTGGAAGGAGACCCATCTACCGGCCTCTTCTAATGACGTAAATGATTTCTTCTGAACTTTTCTCTCTCTTCCTGTCTCTTTTTCTTTCATAGCTTTATTGAGAAATAAAAAAAGTATTGATTTCAACAATTTAAGTAAAATTGAACAACAGTCACCCATGAAAAGTAACCAACTAAATTGGCTTTAGTACATTTACAGGATCGCTCAATCATCATACGGATTTTATTCTAGAACATTCTCATAACCTCCAGAAGAATCCTCACCCCCAGTTACAGCCACTCCTAGCCACAGGCAACCACCCATCTCCTCTGGGTCTAAGTTTGCCTGTTCTGGACATTTGTGAAAACAGAATCAGACACTATGTGGTGTTTTACATCTGGCTCTTTTACACTGCATAATGCCTTGGAGGCTCATCCATGTTGTGTCAGCACATGGCTCCTTTTCTGCCCAATGGCATTTCATTTTACAGCTAGACCACGTTTTATGTATCTACTCACTAGCTAACAGACATTTGGGTTGTTGCCCCTCGCTGGCTATTGCAAACGTTCATATTCAAGTTCTGTGTGGATGTATGTTCTCATTACTTTGGAAATACCTAAGAGTTGAAAACCTAGCAGTGGAACTCTGATTCTGTGA
This sequence comes from Dinomys branickii, assembly GCA_004027595.1. Classification (NCBI taxonomy): domain Eukaryota; kingdom Metazoa; phylum Chordata; class Mammalia; order Rodentia; family Dinomyidae; genus Dinomys; species Dinomys branickii. The sequence goes on along the minus strand of PVLD010022896.1, from coordinate 18,320 downwards.
TAAGCCTTTGCTTCACATTTTGAGGGACTGCCAGTTCTCCAAGGCAGCTTCATCACCAACTCCTTTTCTTAAAGATTATATCAAACCTTAAGAGTTTTCATCTCCATCCACAGGTGATTGGTCCAAACAGCACCACATGATCCATTCTGGACCTATCAGCCTTCCTTCCCTGAGATCTTGGTATCCGTGAACATAAGGGGACATGTTTGCAGGTGCTGTCGGCTTGAAGCTGATGGTAGTCCGTGTGCAAGTGAACAGAGAAAAGCAAACCACAGAAAGACGCTGACCTACAGAGGGAGAAACTGAGCTGAGATTGGACATGAACCGGGAGAAATGAACATGGTAGTCTCAGGTCTTTCGTCTCCACCTTCACAGTGAGGTCTGGAGTATGACCTTGCTCTTGCTTTCTCCTGCATCTCTGGTATCCTCCTTAAACTATAGCAACTCAAGCATCTACAAAATACCAAGTATGTGTCTGGCTCTGTAGGATGGTAGCACTTGCTGGCCTTCAAGTAACACACAGCAGAATCGTAACAGAAGTTAGCAAATGGTAACAGGAGGACTAGAGAACATCAAGGGGAAAATGAACAACTTTTTCAAAATGTTGTTCAAGTAGGTCAGTTTACAATTTGATCTGAAAAATAGTAATGCTGTGAAAACTGCTGGAATTATGGAATTAGGGCTCATTATGTGCTGAAAGAACCTGAAATAGAAGCCTCCCCTTGCATACCAAGCTTTGTAATTACACGCTCCTCTGAAGAACCACAGCCGAGCATCCTGGTGACTCACCCCAATTGCCTGTCAAGAACTAAAATGGAGAAGTCACCCCAGTGTTGAGTTGGATTGTCTAGATCTGGGGTCTGGTTGCCGCTTCCTCTGTCAGGTCCTCCAAGAGCCTGTCTAGGTGACAACTAAGATTTTGTCACCAACTGCTTCTCTGGCTTTTGTAAACCTTGCCTGGGAGGGAAAAGGAAAAAACAAAAGGAAAAACATAGCATCCGTGTAGGAAATACATGAAAGAGCACAGGTAGTAGAGAAGTCCAGCAGGTGGATTTCTTAATCACAGACTCTACACTCTTCTTGTCATTTGATGTTGTAATAGAAGGTAAGCCCCAGGAGGGCTAGGGAATGTGTTGGCCTTGGTTGCAACTGAATTCACACTACCCTGGGGTAGTCCAGCTACACAATAAGGATTCACCTACTGTTTGTTCAATGTGTGAACAAAAAAAATCCAGAACATTCCTTCTTTATTTCTATTTGATGTCAACTTCAGATCTTGCCTAGAGCATCCATATAAGCAAAATAGCCCAGGTTTTAAACTATGGAATAAGCCAGGCATGGTGATCCATGCCTGTAACCCCAGCACTCGGGAGGCTGAGACAGGATGATCATTGCTAGTTTGAGGCCAGCCTGAGCTACAAAGTGAGCTGAAATCCAGCCTGAACTGCATAGTGAGATCCTGTCTCAAAAAGACCAAAAAAAAAAAAAAAAAAAAAAAAAAAAAAACTGTGGAATCTCTGCAAAAAGTGTGGCATTTCCAAGGCAGCCATTTACATTAGATGCAACATTTTAGCAACTGAGAAACCCAGCATGGGAAAAAAAAAAAAATTAAAAAAATATATATGTAAGTTATGCAGATATATTTATTTCTTCATCCAGTTGTCATTAATGAGGACCTGTTATGTGCTTGGTCCATGCTAAGATCACAAATGATTAAATGGTAACCTCTTTTTCCACAGGAAGGACAGTGATTTACTACATCCTGGCAAGGGGTAGCTGACAGAAATCTAAAAGCAAGCCATGTTTATAATTTTCTAGTGATTACACTTTAAAAAGTGATGAGTAACCAGTGGAATTCGTGGGAATAGCACATTTTATGTAAGCTGACAAATCCAGGGCAATATCATTTCATCGTGTAATTGGTGCAAAAATCAGATTAATGAAGGAACATTCAGTAAAATGAGATGCCAGGTCTTCCGTATCCCTGCCCCACTTCAAGTGCATGGGGGGACGATGGTAGCATTTTACAGGGAAGAGACGTGGTACATTTTCATCGCTGCAGGAAGTTCTATGGGACAGTGATCTTCTGGTTGGTCTAAGAGGGACACAAACATCGGGGGCAGGAGCATGATCTAACTCTGTTGTGTCCCCTAGCAGTGACTGATACAAGAGAGACGTCAGTAAATGGCTATTGAAAAAATTGACTAATTAGTGACACTTTTGTCACAATGCAGAGATTGGAGAGTTTCAAGGGGGCTCCGCCCAAGAAGGGACATTTATTGTTGGTTCTGATTCATAAGTAGGAGTTTGCCATGCACTAGGGAGGTAAAGACAGAGGAAGCGCCTGAGACTTAGGTGCTGAACTACAAAGGAACCTAACGTGTTATCAAAGGGTGATTGTTTTTTGTTGTTGTTGTTCCTTGCACTTGCAAAAACAAGATGAAATTGGACTTTTCTCAGCACTATTTTCTCTGGTCCGCCCTACCACATCTCCCCCGGCATCCCAGAGAAATACGCCCAGTCTAAACTTCCCAGCCGAGGTCCCGGCATTCACGCTTGCCAAGTCTGTCTCGAGCTGGCGGCGCCCATCAGGGAGGTTCGCTCCCTTGCTGCTCACCTGGTCGCCATCTTCCCCGGATCCTCTCAGCACTATTTTCTCATCGTTGATTCTTCATAAAATCACCTCACATCTCTTAGTCTTAGTTTCTTCTTCCACAGCACATGAGTACTAATTTCAAAGGGTCCTTTCTAGCACAAGGGAGTAACAGATGCAGAGTGTACACCGCAGCACCTGGCACACAGCAAACAATCAGTAAGCGTTAAATGTTCCCCAGTGTTGCTGGGAAGCGGGCTGAGGCAGGACATCCTCCCCAACACCTCTTAGCACCCAAGCCCTAGCTCTGAAGAGTGCGATGATGCCCTGGCTGGAAACCTCCTTGTCTTACCTTCCTGGAGCTCCTGGGACCCCCGTGGCTACGTTTGGGTAATGAGGGTTAACTGGGGGTGCGGTGTGCCCTTGCTGGAGTGTCTCCATAGGAGGGAACAGTCCCCCTTCTTCTCCGCTCCTTTCCACTGTGGGAAAGCAAGGTTTGTGCCCAGGTTGGCAGAGCAGAAACTCGAACGGCAGCTGAGTTCAGGTGGGAATGGCTGTAGCGGGTGGCGTCTAACCTCTTCTCCCTTCGGAACCAGCTTCTGAAGGATCAGCTCTTGGGGCTATTGTGGAAAGAAAAATAGACCTCAGGAGTGTCCCCAGCCCGTGAGCCACAGGTCACACAGAGGTGTGTAGCCAGTCAGGGAGCAAAGCTTCCTGTGTATTGACAGCTACCTTCAGTGGCTCCCATTACCCCCTGAGCTCTATCTCCAGCAGATCGGCACAAACATCAGACTCTCCTAGGAGCATTCCGGGGATCTAGATCTCACGCTATGCTCCTTTGAATCATCTAGAAACCAACCCCCTTCCATCCATGGACAAATTATCTTCCACAAAACCAGTTCCTGGTGCCAAAAATGTTGGAGACACTGCGTGAGGGGGTCTGGAGGGAACGGCGAGGTGGGTTAGGGTTCCGACTTTTCCAGATTTCAGAAGGATGGTGGCACCCAGCAGGGCCAGTGGCCACCTTAGAGCCGACTGGGTCTGGCTGTCAGTTTGTGAGGTTAAAGGGGCAGTTGGTGGCTTGCTGGCCAGCAGCAGGGTCTGCTTCGCCATGTGGTGTGGGTTTGTAACTTTTCTGCCGTGTCTGCAGCTGCCTGTTTATTGTGGTTCTCCTGCTGATTGTCAACTGACATTGGACACTAAAGAATGTGGCCATGTCTCTCGAATCTATTGTGGCTTCTCATAAACTGTTGTTTGTTGTGGCTAAAATGCAGAATGACAGGATTCTTTTTGGAGTAGCTGTTTGATGTTCATAAGAGCACATATCCTTGTGTGTTTTTAAATCATCATAGCTGGTAAAGTCAGTCAGTCACTCTGCGTTCTCCCTCTGAGAAATTCATTCCTAGCCTTGGACAAGCTTTTTATTTTTTAATTTTCTACTCAGCTTGGTACATCAAGCCAATTAAATTAGAATTATTCACAGAAAGGAAAGTATCTTTTAATCCCCAACTAGGTTGTAGTATCCTTCATAAAGGAAAGTAAGCATCCTGTCAGAGACTCAAATGGAGTTTCATTACTGCGGCCTAGCACAGAGCTGAAGTAATTCTGTGTTCATAGAGTGTTTTCTTTATTCTGGAACAGAAGCCAGAAATTCTGTTCCTTGGCCTGCTGGCCAAGGATGGCATTCAGAGGAAATGAAACAGATCCGTGATGCTGCATATTTACTTGGTGGGCCAGGTGAGCCCAGAGTTTACAAAGCATCCGATATAAGGTTATCAATCTGTCAGAGTTACTACTGTTAATTGCAGTGATGATGCAGATTTTTTAGTAACCCGAACAACCCTGTGTTGAGTGCTAAGAATAGACAGATTCCACTGGCAACTTCCTGTGTGCATGGCGGTAAAGACCTTATGTCAATCATCTAAACCCTCCCAGCTATCCTAGAATGAGGCAAGATTTGTTATTAATGGCTTTTCATGGAAAAGGAAACTGAGGATCAGAGAAATTGCCCAAGAACACTCAGCTGAGACTGGCGTCAAACCTAAGACTGCTCAGGACCACGAACCTAACGCATGACGCTGGGATCGCTACTCAAGTAGCGGCTCCACAGCCAAGTTCTGCGTGTATCACTCCACATGCGAGCAGCCGCACTGTTTAATCTTACTTGCTAGGAAGGGCAATTGAGAAGAGAATTGTTTTTGCAATGTTTTAAAACAACATCCCCTTCGACTCTGCTTTCCACGTCTTTAAAATGGGGAGCTGACTTCGACAACAAGGCAACAAACAGGAAAGATTCAGAGAGAAAGGGGTGGGAGGCTGCATCCTAGTTAGTGGGATTTGAAATGGTTGGTTTCTTCCACCCGCATCTGAGCTAGTTCTTTCAATGGACATTTGGTTTGAATTCAAGGGGGAAAAATACACTTCCAAAATGGAACCCAATGCTGCCTCACTCAACACGTTCCATACCTTGTTGAGGTCAGTACTCCCTGGTTATTCGTGATTTTTTTTTTCCTGTAGCCATGTACATGTCACAAGAAAGCAATTGCCAAAGTCTGCAGGCTGAGCCTTTCCCAGTTCCCACAGACACATGTGCATAAGGGATCCAAAGAGGGGTCCAACCCCAGCAGGGCCTCTCACCCGGGCCCCCTCTGGTGCACAGCAGTGATCCCGGACTGGACCATCCCAGTTCTTCAGGAAGCATCATGGCTTTCCAAGTCTTGGGAAATATTAGCCAAGAAATGTTTATCTGTTTTGATTTTTGCACTCTTTCCAAGCTGAGGACATCTGTGAAGTGTTTTCTTGATTGCAAATATGGACCTCGTTTAGTTTGCCTGTGTGTCATTCTGCTTCTAGAAGAATCGCCACAGAGAATAGAGGTCATCTGGAGGGAAAAGCGGCTCCCCTGGCAGGAAATAAAATAAGAAAAAAAGAAGGGCGCTGTTGCCTCCAAAAGGCTGTATTCTGCAGACCTCCCAAGGCCACATGTGTGTCCCTGGGTGATGAAGCTGGCGTCACATTGCAGAGGGATCCAGACTCAGGTCAGAGTGAACTCTGTGGAACTCATGGCTCTGCTGTAGCTGACTGTGCACTCTTGAGGAGGTTACTTAACCTTTCTGAGCCTCCAACAGCTTCTATGAAAATTGGGAAGAGGGAAAGTAAATAATATTTGTGGGCTGTGCTTGTTGAATGTTTACCATGTGCCGTTAGCTCATTTAACTCTCAGAACAAATCATGCCACCCCATTCTGCATAAAACTAAGGCTCAGAGATGATGAAATAACTAGCCCAAAGTCAGAGCAAATGGCAGAACCCCACACCGTGTGGATCTGGAGAACATACTCCCAATCATGCAGCTAAAGCACAGGGTATGGTGAGAACTCAGGAGATGACTGGAGAGAAGTACTACCTTCCATGCTAAGAACACAGGCAGCAAAGAGACAGACTAACAGGCGGGCCTGCGCCGAACTGAAGAGTCCTGCACAGCAAAGAAGCAATGGCCATGAGGAAAGAGAAGTCTGGGATGGGAGGAAATATCTGTGAACCACATACCTGGTAAGGGGTTCATAGTCAAGGTACATAACAAGTCCTACAACTGAACTACCAAAAGACAACTAGCCCAGTTGAAAAGTGGGCAAAGGTCCTGAGCAGACTTCTCCAAAGAAGACACATATACATCCAGCAGTTCCATGGGAAGGTGCACAACATCGTTAATCATCAGGAAATGTAAACCAAAATCACAATGAGACAGCACTTCACACTTGCCATCATCAAAAAGTAAAAGACAGCTTGGCATGGTGGCATAGCTTCTACTCCTAGAACTCTGAGAGGCTGAGGCAAGAAAGTCACAAGTTCAAACTCAGACTGAGCAGTACAGAGAGATTCTTTCTCCAATTTCTGTTAAATGAAAAACGTGTATGCCAGTGTTTACAGAAGCACAATACATAATAACTACATCTTGGAAGCAGCTTATATGTCTATCCACAGATAACTGAATAAAGAAAATGTGGTCTTGACACACAGTGGAGTGCTACTCAGCTATAAAGAAGGGCAAGTTTGAGACATTTGTAGAAAAACGTGTACACCTCGGAAACCCAGTGCTAAATGAAGTAAATCAGACACACAAACTTAAATACTGTATGGTTTCTGTCACTTCAGTTATCCAAAGTGCAAATAAAGAACATTTTTTAAAAACTGATAAAAGGAAACAGGAAAATAGATCTTTTGCAACTGGGAAGGAGACCCAGGGAAGCGGGAGGAGTGTAAGGGGACGCAAGACCTAAGCTGCGTGGCTCACACATACCAGTGACCCACGGTGAGTGTAGTCACATGTCACAAACATGAACTAAAGAAATAAGAACAATAATAAAGGAAATGGGGAAAAGGGATCTAGAAATAGAAGGAAGGACGTGGGGGGAGAGGGGAAGGAGAAGACCGAGGATGTAAGTACACACACGGACTCCCCGAGAGGGATGTAAGCACGGTGTACTCCAAACACTTACTGCTAATATAGAATCGAAAAACTGGAAAAAAAAAAATAAAAGGCTGGAGATAAAGCTCGTGGGAAGGTCTCTGTGTTCAAGTCCCAGTACCAAAAAAAGAAAAGAAAAGCAAGGGGTACTAAGTCAGACAAAGATCTGGAGAGAAAGAACCCTTGCCCATGGTTGGTGGGGATGGAAGTTGGTGCCGCCTCCATGGGAAACAATTTTCTCAAAATTCCACTTCCTGGTGCATATCCAAAGGAACTGAAATCAGGATCCGTAAGACATGCGCTAAGAGACCTTGCTTCATGAACTTAATTCTTTCCACCATTCTGGTCACAGAATTTGTTCTCTGGTTCCACTTGCAACCAAGGTGCTACTATCAGCTGTACCCTCGTGTGTACAGCAGCATATTTCACCTAGGTCAGGACATGGGGGGACCTAAAGGCTCCAAGACTGATGAGTGGGTTAAAAGTGTGGCCTAAACATGGAGTGAAATATTTTTTAGCCTTAAAAGGAGAAGAAAACCAGCCATCAGCTCTAACGTGGATGAATCTAGAAGACATCAGCCTAAATGAGATAAACCAAACAGAGTCATCCCAATACTCCATGATCCCACTCACAGGACGAAGCTGAAATTCTCAAACTCACAGGAGTGAGGCCAGAACACTGGCTTCCCAAGCTGGAAGGAGGGAGAAATGAGAAGGTGTGGGTCACAGTGCGCAGTTTTAGTTATGCAAGATAACTAAGTCCTAGTGATCACAGCGTAGTGCAGGTAGTTAGCAATTGTGTATTGTCTACTTAAACACTTTCTAAGAGTAAGCACATAGTAAACACTCTCTAAACACACAAATAGGGTAAATTGGGGTGGAAGAAATTTTACAGGTGATATATGTGTTTACTGAATGAGTAGTGGTGATGGTTTCACAAGTGTACACTTTTCTCCATATTCACCAAGCTGTATACATGAAATTCGTACCTCTTTTTGGATGTCAGTCATAACCTCAGCTGCATGGTTTTCTAAAAACTTCTACCTGCTTTAGTTTTTAAAAGAAAAGTGCCACTTCCAGGGCATAACATGCTCGATTAAAGTAGATTGATGGATACATAGATACAGTCATAAAAACACACAGACGTGCACAAAGAGCCCACCCCCTACCCCCACCAGAGCTGAGGGGAAGAGGAATTTTGAGAAAACACAGTGTCCACCACTACAATGGGACCATTGATACCCAACGTGGAAGGGTCCATGGGGAAAAAGATTTGATGGAATGTGATACATGTGACAAAAGACTAATAAGACCTCTATTCTTCCTGCAAGCCCCTGCCGCTGAGACATCAGGATGTGCTATGGGAACATCAATTCCAGGGGGCCAGCCAGTCGCGACTGTCAGGAAATACCTGTGCATCAGACTTCCAGGTATGTGAGGACTTTCCATTACAGAGCCCATGACAGTGGAGAGCTTCCCAGTATCAGACATGCAGAGCTGAGCTTTGGAATTGGTTCCTTCTTATTCCAGATTCCCAGAGGCATCCTCACCGGCAGTTCATGGTGGTGTTACACCATCTTCTGAGTTGCTGCTACTTGAGAGTCCCAAGACAGGTGCTATGAAAACAGAAATCGGCTGCAAACTCTGTGGAACTTAAAGTACAAGCAGGGGCAATGCAGAATTCAGTTTGTAGATAAAAATTCAGAGTGAAATGCAAGTGTGAAATCTGCGACTGACAAGCACCATTCGCACACAAATGCTTAAAAAAAAAAAAAAGGCCTTTAGCCAGTCTTGACTCGTCTTAACTGTCTACTATGTGATATCTACAGTTTATGGAAATTTCTTCCTCCTATCTTTCTCTTTTTTTAAAAAATTCCTTACACCACAGCCTTTATTCTTGTGTGGATTCACCAGCCACTCCATTCAATTTTGATCCTGGGTTCCAAACCTTCTGGGAAGGACTTCTGCAATGATAAAAATATTTATATCTGTGCACTATAAAACAGCCATGGAATCATGGAGGATGGTGACCCTAAATATATGTCCATGTCCTGATCTCCAACTTCTATGAATATTACCTTGTATGGCAACAGGTGGGATTAAATTAAGGTACAGATCTAAACACATATGTGCACGTTAGGATATATGATTAAATCACTGGTATATGTGTGCAACGAATGGTATTTACCTTCATTCTGGGGAACTGGTGCATGTGCGTATGTATAACACATCTTAATCGTCATCAATCCCCTTTCTTCTTCCCCTCTCTTCCCTCCCCACTGCGATTTCTTTTAGAAAAGAAGAAATGGATCCAAAGAATAAATGACGCTGGATGCATAAATTTAGTCAAGAGAAAGCTCGGGACATACTCAGCAGCATTTCTAGCTTCATGTCTGCCTCCCGTGACTCTGCCTTAGCTGGGTGGTAAGTTCTATGCTCTCAGCGGCCACATCTTCCCTCTCACTGCTGCATTCTCCACATCTAGCAGAGCCCACAGCACATACAAAAAGTGCAGTAAATATCAGCTGAATAAATACTGACTCCAAGCCTCTCCCCAATACTTGATCATCAAAGGAAGATCTCTGTCCAAAGCATGAAAGATTTTCAAAAATGAGATAAGCTGCATTAACAATAATCACACATCCTTTGCTACTCTTGCTCTTAAGTAAAGCAACCTAATCCCTTTCCTTGGGGTCTGAACTGATTTCAGTGACTCGGTTGCCCAATAGAATATGGTAGAAAGGGCATTCTTAAATTTTTGAGGCTACACCACAAGACACCATTTGAGTTCCACCTGAGCCTCTAGAGGCATTATTTCCATCAGCCTTCTCCTGTCACCAAATTAGTTCCACTATGCTGGAGTCTCCAGACTGGAGAGAGGTCAGCTACAGGAAGACATCCCGCCAAAGCCAGCTTCCAGGGAGACCCTGTAGGGAGCCCAGAGAAGTGACTGAAACCACTGGGGACCCCTTAGTTCATGGATCAAAATTTTTTCTCCATAAAGAGCCAAATATTTTAAGTTTTGCAAGCCATAGTTTCTACTGCAATTAATCAACTCTACTGTTTCAAACTTGAAAGCAATCACAAACAAATGGGTCTGACTGTGTGTCAATAAAACTTTTATTTATAAAACAATGCCAGGCTGGCTTTGGCCAAAAACCACAGTTTGCTAACCTCTGCTCTAGCCAGTTTGAATAAATGTGACTTTGTTAGTGCTATGTGCAACAGATGAATCATCCAGCTGAGCCCTGCCCAAACCCCTAACTTACAAAATCATGAGTTATAATAAAATAGTTGTTTTAAGCCACTAAAGCATGGGCAGTTGTTTTTGAAACAATAGATAGCTATAACAAAAGGGCTGGAATCCCTTCCAAAAAAAGGAGGTTGGTAGGAAGCAGAGATAACTCTCATTCCATTCCCCCATAAGCCCTAGCAGTCATATGTGTAAACTCTGAGAAGAAAACAAAGGCACTGGCGCCAGGGGTTGTGAAAGTCAGCTGTGGAGGAGACCAGAGATGTGGAGACACTGAGGAGGGGGGATATGCACTGGACGGGGCAGCAGAGGGTTGAGCAGTAGTCCCAGGACACCACTGTGACACCACACCAGGGGCACTCTTCATGGGGCAGGGGTGTGGGTGGTTCCCCCAGAGATGGACATCAGGATAGCTTTGAAAAGAAAGTGCAAAAGACAAGATATTGAATAGGATCTGGAGTCTTATGGACCCAGGTTTACATCCCAGCTTCATGTCTTTCCAACTGCGTGATTCTGAGCACCCTGCTGAGCCTCTCCGAAGCTCTTTTGAGAGCACTCTTATCTCATAGAGTGCTTGTGAGAATCAGATGAGACACTGTAAGCAAAATTTCTGGTTTATACATAAAGAAGGATAAAGTTGAGTCACCTGTAGAAAAATATGGATGCACTATGAGAACATCATGCTAAGTGAAATAAATCAGACACACAAGTTTAAATATCACATGGTTCTGCTTATGTGAGAAATTCAAAGCATAAAAATAATTTAAGGAGCAAAATTAAAGATAGATGACAGGAAATAGGGAGGTGGGGAGGGGATCTAGGGATGCAGAGAAAGGGGAGGAGAGGGAGGGAAAAGAGGAGACCAGATTAAGGGGCAACATTTATATTTATAAGCATCAGCTGCCTGTGATGAGTGTATCTATTATGTACCACAAACAGGTGCTAACTTTAAAAACTGAAATACATACAAAAGAATTTCTGACACATATTAAGGCTCCAATAAATAGAGCTTGGGTATATGTATATATTTATATGTCTGGTAGTGCACATACATGTATACTGGTGAGGCAAACCCAGAGGGACCAGTGGAGTTCTGTACAGTTAGAATCAAGAATTTCTAGTACACAAGTTCATAAAAGTCTTCCAGACTGCACAGAGCCTTTGCTCAGAAACTGTGGGGCACTTTCAGACACTCTCTCATGTCAAAGTGTTTAAGCATCATTTGGGGCCCTTGTTGAAATGTGTATCCTCCCTTCCCTCAAGAGATTTGGATTCAGCAGGCCTGGGCTGGGGTCCAGGGATTTGAGCTGTTAACAAATGCCCCAGGGTTTACTAGAAAATCATCTGGCCTCACTTTGAGAGATTTCTTTCTGGAAGACATAGCACAAGTAACCAGCTCAGAGAGGGAGGTTGCCTGACCCACTGCACCCGTCTGGACAGTGGTAGAGGAGGGCCTTTTGTCTCTGTCTTGGAATGATCATGCTTCTATTTGCAGACCACGTGTGATAGCTCTTGCTAGTCGCACTGTGTCCCCAGGTGCCCCCACTCTCAAGAAAACCCTGGTACTGACCACCAACCTTGGGACTGTTGATTGAATAGGATTAAAGAGAACCAACTAGGGCTGGGGATATAGCTCAGTGGAATAAGCGCTTGCCTAGCAAGCTCAGGGTCCTGAGTTCGATCCCCAGTACCGCAAAAAATAAAAGTAAAAAATAAAGAGAACCAACTGTTAGAGCCGAGAAGGAGTTTGGGGATCTCGTGATTCAACAACCCTGTTGTACAGATGGACAAACTGAGATTCAGATGGCAGAATGCAGCTGCATTCATTTACACAGAGAATTCAGGCTCTGCACCCCAAGGGCATGCTGTCCAGACCCGGCATGCCCTCTGGTAGTGGCAAAAAAACAGCCAAGGCTGATCAAATCCCATCTAGTTCCTTGACACTGTAAATCTCTACTTTGTGTTACATGGGGGTGGAAAAGCAGAATTGCCAAAGTCATCGTGAAGTCAGTCCTTTCTTGGTCTGGCAAAATCACTCTCAGCCTGTCACTGTATGATTCCGTGTTATGGCCCTGGGATCAGTCTAAACAATCCCTTTCTATAATTAAAAAAAGATTCCATTGCTCATGTCCCCGGCTCCCTTCAGCGAAAGCAGCAGCTGCCAGGTGGGATAACAGTATGCAGGACGTGAGCGATAGCAGGGCCGGCAGCACCATGAGCTATTCCGAGTTGCGTTTATTTTATTTGGACAACACTTCTTAAAGAAAGGGAGTTAAAGGCTGGAGTGTGGGCCCGTGAGGCTTCTGTGGACAGTCCATCCTTTTTTCCACAAAGGGCTGCTTTGTAGCCCATTTGGGGCTTGTGGTCATAGTTTCCACATTTACTAGCTAAGGCTGGTAAAGCTTTAGGCAAGTGACATAGCTTCCACATACCTCAGTTTCCCCAAATGTAAAGATGAGGTGGTAACAGCAGCACCCCCATCTCTTGGGACAGAGATGCTAGAAGGAAACAACACAGGTAAAGTGGCCCTGAGTAAGTGTTCAATACACAGGTATGGGGGGGCGTCATATGCAGTTAGCAGCTTGGAAATGGGGCTTCTCAGCGAGTTCTTCTTGAGGTCATAGGCTTGAGGTCTGTAGATTCTTCAACACAGTTTCCAGGTACTAACTTTGACAAAGCTGACACAGAGCATGTTTTGCTAGGGGCCTAGAAAACATCCATGGTGCAAGAACTAAGAGCAAAGCTCTCTTGGGACCAACCACGATGGCCTTCTGTGCTTCTGCTCCTGCCTCATGCTTTCTGCTTGAAGCTGAGAGAAGCACTGGCTGGGGTGTAGTTTGTGGAGGAGCCCTTCCCCAGTCCTGCTAAAAATAAAAAATAAAATAAAAGCAAGAAAGGCTCGGGGAAGTTGAGAGATTATCAGGAGTAACCGAGACCAAGACAGTGAAGAATGTTAAGGCTTTAGGGCAATTCCAGCCGATCTAGTCTGGGGACACTCAAACCTTGCTTTGTTGAATACCCACTCGGGGAAGCCCACAATAAACAGATCTACAGCTGGCACCTGAAAGTCTGCACTCCCGCAACTTTGCCCTGAGTTGTTCTGAGGTAGAAATTGTCAAGATGGCCTTTGGGAGCCAGGGATCAGCTCAGTCACAACACAGAAGAACTGAGGCATGGGGAAAGAACACGATTTGTCCAGAGCCAACCAGTGGCCTAGATGGTAGCCAACCAGTAGCCCAGCTTCTGATCCTCTGTGCTCTGACCCTCAGGACCACTTCTAGAGGAAGCTAGCATATTTTCTCAGGTCAGCTTTGTCCTCAAAACAAACACCAGACACCTCAGCTCCTTTTCTTTTATCTCTAAGTGGTAGAGAACCAGTAGGAGAGCCAGGTCAGGCCACTGTCCACCACCTCTCCATTTTCTCCCTGAGTCCCTCCATTAAAACACCACCCTTCTGCCCAGGTCCAAAAAACAAACAAACAAAAAACATAGCTAAAGCCAAACAGGAATAAAAGATTTTGCATGTTTGGAGAAGCAGCCATTGAAACTATTAGTAAACCATTAACATGGACATGAGTAGGGAAAAAAATTTTTCTTTCCTTTTTGGAAGGCTGGAATGGTTGTAGTACCTTTGATTATAACCGCTGATTTGGGTCACAAACCTGGCCTTTAACTCTGCATTTACTGGGGCAACCTCTTCCTCAAATGGCTTTTAGACCCTCACTAACAGGACAGCACTCAGCACTATCAAGATCTTTCATCTCAAAACGTTACAAGACCGGGCTCTTTCCACCCCATCCGCTGCAAGTGGCTACCCAGGACCTAGGAGCAAATGGGGTTAACGTTTCAAAGCTTTTGGAGATATTTGGATAAGCACACCTGATAGTCTAAGTTCTGAGGGCTCCGGAGACAGGGCGTTTATGTGTGTGTGCTTTATGGGCAGACTTTGTTACGGCCCTCATAAGGCAGCTTCCAATCACGGCAGGAAATAAGATTGTATACAGAAGCCCTGAGATCGGGAGGGTATCTGGTGACAGGCCATTCTCCCTATGAGGCTGGCGCTCCAGCACATTTGTTGGAAGGAAAAAATAACCAGAAGCACAAAGCAAGAGCATGACCCTGAGGTTGTCTGTGTTTTGACCTTCCCTGAAACCTTGGTAATGGAGTGACAGCAGCAAGTCTCGGTGGGTATTTAGCATGATGCGCTCTCTATGTCTCTCCATCCAGTTAGAGAATGTCTGATTCTGGAGAGAACCAGCAAAGTGGAAGATGATCGTGCAGAAATGCTCCTGTTTCTGAGCTTGAGCTTGGTTCCTACATCACTTCCAGGCTGTGTGTCCTCAGGCAAGTTGTTGAGATTCTCTGAACCTCTACTTCTTAGAGTATGCTCAACACAGTGAGGCATAGAGGAAGTGCCAGGGAGTGGACACGCCACATTCCTCACCCATGGTGGGGAGAGGCTATGATTTCCACAGCTCCTCCTGGAAGCCTGGAGGACCAGCACTGCCCCCCCTACTGCCTCCAGTGTCTTCTTCACTGGCTGTTTCTCCTCCCTGTCTTATTCCCTACTCCTTCCCAGCACTCCTCGCACCATCACGACCTCCCCACCCCATGGGATACTCATCATTGCCCTCAGAAAGTCCTGGTTCCTCAGGAGATGAAAAAAGAGCTTCCCAAGCTCTGACTTCAACTGGATGCTCCTAATGCAGCAGAAGACGGACTCCTTGGAGTCCCCTAAAACATTGTCTTGGGTCTGCCTCCAGACCTTTCAACACACCGCACTGTCTGCCAAGAGCTCCTTTCCTGATCCTGTCAGACCCCAGCATTTTGATCTAGTGAAGATTTACCACTGATGGTAAGCATGAGGATTTGTTTGCCTTAAAATCTTTTCTGAACCCTGCCTCCTATCCCAGCCCTACAGACAAGTGAATCCTTGCTCCCAAGGACCCCCGATACACTGCACGCAGTGGACTAGAGCATGCCTGGCTCCACGTAACATGCACGCCTTCCCATTAGATGGGGAGACTCTTGAGGGTAACTAATGACTCCTCCTACTTTATCTTCACATCACAAGGCTACACAGTGCTTATTCAATGAATTAAGGAGAACTCTGAGGAGCTCAGGAAACATGAACACCCACCCACCTCCTCTGTTCCCAGCTTGCTTTCTGAGGAAGAAAAGAAAAGAAAACGAAAAACAGTCCAAAAGTGTTCTGAGTGTGCTAAAACTTCCCAGTGGTAAATGTGTCCTGGACCACCTTGCCCCACTGGCTGGAAACTTCACATAAAATAATTATAATGAAAAATGCTTCATGAACAGGTTAGCACTGAGAAAATGTAGTGGTGTTTTTATTACAAATACCACCCACACTTTACAGAGAGTAAAGGAAATGCGGAATGCTTTGCCCAAGGTCAAAATAGAAAAGGCAGATTTAGGATGCAGTTTCTGACTCTGTCCCACTATTTTCTACACATGCATAGGTAACAAAACCCGGCTACAGGGTTGGGGGTGGAGCTGACTGATAGCACAGGGCTCAGCATGCTCAAGGCCCAGGATGAGCCTCGGCACCAAAATCAACCAATCATTTAATCAGTCAGCCATAGTCATATATGAGAGAGCAGCAGACAGTTCAAGCTTTTCCCAGAGTTTGGAGCAAAGAGTTCTTGAGAGCCTAAACCAGGTTGTTTGCAAACATTGCCTGTGAAACAGTGACTAAGTTTTTATGGATGTTTTAGCTCCAGTTTACAGATAAGGAAACAGTAATTTATAGGATTTAAGTCTCTCCTATGGGAAGTGGTAGAACTCAGATTCAAATCCAGATATGGCTCATTCCAGAACCTTCCAGAAACTTCCATCTCCTACATCCTCCACCTCTCAGGAAAGACGAAAAGCAGGCATTATGTAGCAGCTTTCTACTCCAGACTCTGACTTACTGCAGTGCTCTTCATAACCCATAACCCAGGCAAGTAGCTTCAGTTATGATTATGGGGAAATTGCCCCATTTTGCAGCTGAGGAAACTCTATTTTGTGCAGCTCAGTCACTTGCCCAAGGTCAAAGGTGGAATGAGCCCTTGGCCTTTCAGAGATCAGAGGTCATATGGTCTCAACTCCTTCCTGGCTGTTCATCAGAAAACACAAAGGAAGAACTTTGTGACAACTCTAGGTCTCTAGAACCCTTCCTCTTGAAGGTGGATACATTGTCGCCACAGAGAAATAAAGGCAGAAACAAATTAGGTAGACTGAGGCAGAAAAACAAGAGGAGCATTGGTTCTAGATGAAGCAACACCAAGAAATCTGTACATATCCCTGCCATCTTGCATTCAATATATTGGTGCTACCATCTTTGCAACTAAGAAGGTGGAAAACTCCATCCTAAGATGGCTGTGGCCTGACATCCAGGAAAGGAAAAGCAATCAAAATGTGAGTTCACTTTCAGATAGATCTCTCAAAGGTGTCTTTCTTGAGTGGGCTAAGAAAGCAATAGCACAGCACAGCCAATGGTTTCATGGCAGTTGCGACATGGGATGATCTCGTCGTACATTCACTGACATGGAAAAATGTCTAGGGCATGTGACGAAAAGCAAGTTGGGAATCACCATGAAGGGCCTGGTCCTATCTGCCTCTACTGTTGGAACCTACTGCTGTGCTTTTGAGACCATAATTGTGTACACTGCAGATGTAGTACAGAAGATACTTTGTGTCCAAGTACATAGTAATGATAGTACTGTGTCGATTTTGCATATAAAGTGTGAAGTATTAATATAGCATAATAGTGTAGGTTGGTTCCATTTTATATATATATATATATATATATATATTTTTATTCCATTTTATAGAGCACGAGGATACGTACATGTATAGAAGAATGTTTACCAAAATGTTAGTAGCAGTGGGACCTAGGGAGATTTTTCCTTTCCTTCCTTCCACAGATATTTATTGAGCTTTACTTTATACCAGACACCATCTTTCTTCCCCATACCCTTTTTTAAAATTGCTTGCATGTTTTAAATGTAAATATTTATTTTTTCCCTTGGTTAACAGATTACTTGGGAAAAAAATGGTCTCTGGACAGTATCCTTAAGAACCACAGATAGGAGCATTGGTGTCATTTATAAGGGACCCAGAAGAGAAGACAGAAAAGAGAAGCGAACACAGAATCCCATGTCTCCTTTCTCTGGCCTCAGCATGTAATTTTTTTTTTTCTTTTTTAGTCAGGGGTCACCATCTGTAGATTTGCTCTGCACAAAAATAAAGCCATCCATCTCCCTTACCATGGTGTCAAGTAAGCGAAGAAAAACCACAGTGCTCCAGGGGCCCAGGGTGGGAAAAGCACTTATCCGCCGGTGAGGTCAGTGCTCCCCCTGAAAGGCATCCTTCCCTACCCTCGGGGGTGGGTTTTGTTTATCCCCTGGCACACAATACAACGTCGTCGGGAACACATGCTCAGGCCGAGGTGGGGCCCGACAGAGGTTAAAAATGGAGCAGCGCCTTTGATCCCCAGCCAACACCAATGACGCTAAGGTTTGGGGCCAGAGTGAGACGTCATGTTCCCTTGCTCTGTCTCTGCAGAAGGTGCAGACAGGCCCCTCCCGACTCCCAAAGCAGACAGGGCGCCAGACTGAAAACAGACAGCTGAGCCCAGAGGAGAAGCTGTGGCCAGGGTGCTGGGAGAAGCAAGACTCCCCTGGATGAGGTTTTCCTGGGAGAAGCTCAGTCAAGAGGCTTATTATCTGTTGGATGAGACCAGGCTGTGGAATAATCCTGAGGGGGTTGCTGCAACAACACGAGCAGATCAGGGAACCTCAGGCTTCCGGCTAACAAATATAGGCCACCATTTTGTTTTCAAATCCTGGAATTCTCTTTGGACCTGTTTCATTATTGGTAATTCATTCCTGAATTGCTCTTGTAAGGATTCTATTAGTTTCCTATTTTCTTCTAGAATTTTGTCTATTTCTCGTCTGTGTAGATGGAGCATTTCTTCCATCATTGTTTTCATCTCGTTTTTTA
>PVLD010022895.1:0-28438 GCA_004027595.1 Dinomys branickii | reverse complement strand
TCCTGGCTGCGCCCTCTCCTCTCCAGTTCTGGACCAGCTCTAGGAACTCCGCTGTCCCCTGGCCAAGTCGGGAGGCTTCCATGAGCGTGGGTCTCTGAAGCTGAAGCTGCGATTGCTGGAATGGGGGCTTGGGCCAAGAGTGTGTTTGAAGCAGTGGCTTCCTCTTTCTCTGTCTCTTCTCCCTCCGACTGTGCCGCGGTGGCCCTCCGATCCTTTCCTCCAGGAGAGGTTTTGCTTGGTCTTTCCTAGGGCTTCAGTTCCCATTTCAGATCCTTCTTGGGTTCAGGGTACACACCTCTCTCCTTTCTGTCTTCATATTGCTATATTTCATTGTCTGTGTGGTAATCCTCTGGGAGGTTCTCTCTCTGCTGCCTACCCGGTCGCCATCTTCCGGGAAGTTCTGCATCTCTTCTGCTTTGATGTTTGATTGGAAGTACTTCCTGGATAAGATTAGTGGCTCACTAGTGGACTTGTCAAAAGGTCTCAAGTGAGACATTTTCCAGAATCAGTAATCTCAACTTCCATGCTATAGGCACAGAAAGTGGACTTTGTCCATGTATTTTGTGATAACTCTCAGGCACTGAATTCACAGGACATTGATCTATGGGACTGATGGCACTCGAGGGTGATGACAGTTCTTTCCCTAAACTAACGCTTCTGAACAAACTATAACACTATGTAGGGGAACTCAAAGTGTTGGCTCTGCTGTTTATTCACTCATTTGACAAATATTTGTGATACATCACACACTGGAAAGCACTGGGGGTTCATCTATGAATAAACAGTGAAATCTTCCCCTCTGTGAAGGAAATGGTGATGAATAACATAAATAAGCAAATGTAATCCTGGTGCTTATAAGCCCATCGCCTGGGTCACAGGTTCTCAAGAGGAAGGAACTTCTAGGTCCTAGGATGCTGGACTTGTTGGCAGCACCCTAGGTCTGATCACCCCCCCCCAAAAATCAATACAGATTTTTGTTGGTTTGAGCATGGAGAGTGAGATGAAGACAGAAACAGCCAGCAAGTCAGAGTTGCCCTTAACTAGGTAAGACTAAAAGAGAGAAGATGAAGGGTTTGACATTGGCTGCACAAAGAACGAGATCCTAAACTGGGTGTGGTGACACACATCTGTAATCCTAGCTACTCCACAGGCAGAGGCAAAAAGTTTGCAAGATCAAGCCCAGCCTGGGCAACTTAGTGACTGATGAGATCCTGTCTCACAGTAAAAACCAAAAAATGAACTGGGGATGTAGTTCTGTGCAAAGGCCCTAGGTTCAATCCTCAGTTTCTCAAAGAAAAAATGTATTTATTTCTTTAAGAAATAAAATGGGTTGGGGGTATAGCTCAATGGCAGAGTGACCCTGGGTTCAATTCCAGTGCTGAAAAAAAAAAGGGATGAGATGCTTGTGGAGATGTCAAATAGAGTTGTGTGAGTGACTCTGAAATTAAGGGCAGGTCTATGATAAGTTGAAAAGCCCGAGACTCATTAACATGTAAATGGCATTTAAAGCCAAGAAATGAAATCACCACAGAGTGAGGGTAGATAGGAAGATGGCTCAAGGATGAGACCCTAGGGTCTCCAGAATTAAGAAGTTGGGGAGTAGAGAAGGAAACAGTGAGGGAGACTAAATGAGATGCAGATGCAGGAAGGGCTGGGGCCCTTCTGTCTTTACGTGAAATCATTTAGATCTCGGAAAAGAAAGTTTTGCTAGTGTCTCTCTGTTTAGGGAGATGACCTACTAACCTCACTGCTTCTCCTCTCGCTGCCTGGGTTACTTTTCTGGGTGCTCTTAGATACCAGATATAAATAGAAGAAAAAGGATTTTACTCTGTCGTGAAAGTTCAACAACAAAATCTGCATTTTTGCACAAACGAGCTAACCTGAACCAGCATGTGTGTGGGCAACATGGTCAAGGGGAGTGTGTGAGGAGTTTCATTTTGGGACTAACACCGTAAAAAGGCCAGTCTGTAAAGTGTCTGCTCCCCTCAAATGACACAGGTCATTCATTGCCTCCCAAGGGAAAGGTTTCAAAAGTGGACACAAGACTGTAACTTCCCTCAATATACTAGAGGCAGATGACAGAGGTGTTTTTAAAATCAGTACACATTTGTTTACTAATCAAAAAGGCAATGCTAAATAAAACAACACTTAGAAGCAGCTGCATGTGAAATGTTTGTGAGGAAAGTAGCTGAACACAACAGTGGTGGAAAAGAAAGCAGCAGTCTGGAGATCGCTAACTGAACTGAGCATTTCCATCATTAATTCCTTTTTATTGCAGTACCGGGGATTGAATTCAGGACCTTGAGCTTTACCAGGCAGGTGCTTATTCCACTGAGCTATATCCCCAGCCCTTCATCATTGTTTCCTATCCAAAGTGATGACAGGGTTTCCATTCTGTCTTTTTGTAGGGGTGTGTGTAGGAGGCGTTGTTCATAACCCTTCCTACCGCCAAGTTTCCATCTTCCAATGTTCTTGCTGTTGTGCTTCCCTTTTCATCTCACTCCTGGTGTTGAACCAAGGTACCGTTTATGAAATTGTGCACAGTCTGAGTATTCCTGCTGTTGGCTACAGTTTCTTCAAACTTTTCTTCTAGGTTGTGAGAAAATAACTCTTCCAAGTGTTCTCAGCTTTCATGCTGAGGTTCTGGCTGCCATGAGGTACCAGAGTTTGGGTATTGTCCCCATTTTTTGAAAAGCCCCTCCCACTGGTCCCTCCTTAACAAGTTCATGCACGCCTTTGTTCTCTTCATGCCACCTCTGTCACCTGTGGGGTAGTGGCCGCAATGGGCACATGCATACGTGTGGAGCATGTAGAGCAAGATGTTGTGGGAGGAGTGTAGGCTTGCAGGGGCATTTTTGTGAACACCATCTGATGAACATTTATTTCAGTCTTGCTGATTATGTGGGGAAATTTACCAAAGTCATCGAATTGTAAGCCTTTTCTGTGGGCGAGACAAGCTTCCATTGCATACTTGGAATTTAAGGATATATCTCAATGCATTTGGCTTTGAATAAATATTTTCAGTTTTTATAGAACAGAAAAATAATCACAGAATTCTGAGTGGTTAAGTTGAAACAAAGCCTCCATCTTTCTAAACTGAGTACATTACACTGTAATTAGCACTGTAGGTAATGTAAATACACATGCACACACACTGTCTCAGCTGTGTGTATTGAAACTATGTCATTGGGTTTAAGGGCCGTTTTACATGTCAATAAGGACTTACATGTTTGCTTACAAGAAATATTTTCCCCAGCTCCTATCAAGTGTTTCGTAGGTGTCTTCATTGACAAAGTCAGCTCATGTGACAAACATTAAGCTTATTTCTTAGTAGAGTTGAATTGATTCAGATTTGATTTTCACAGTGTACAAATGACCCTGTTAGTTCTCTGACACAAAGCAGAATGTAGTCTCCTTTTAGCCAGAGGAAACGGAGGGAAAGAGCTCAGCGGTCCCCTCTGAACTCAGAGCCCGGGCCTTTGCTCTCTCGGGGAGGGAGGCTGGCCTTTCCAGTGGGACCACACAGATGACACCGCGATTAGGGTCGCCCCCTCCGGAAGCAGCCGCTACAACAGGCTAATGAATGGCTGCCTTGCCTTTCAGAAAGGCCTGGGGTCAAGTTGGTTTATTTGTTTTTAATTTAGCTGAAATTACAGGCTGGTTGAAAGATCCCTTTGACGGTAGTGATCTTTTGAATAGGCGCACAAACCTTGGAGTCTCTCTTGCTTCCCTCCAACCCTTCCTCCCATTTGCAGGGTTAGAAAAGCACTTGGGAGGCACATTCATCTGGCAGCCCTGTCAGGAGCCATCAGCGAGTTTTATGAAAAGCCTGGGGATCGCCTGAAAGACCTCCTTGTCTGGACCTGCAATGAAAGGGGCGCGGTAAGATCTGGGGGCGCGCTCTCGGGACCCCGGCCCTGCCCCTCAGCCTGTGAGTGACACCAAGGAGGAAGCAGGCGCTCCTTTGTGGAACTGACTTTCTGGCGGCCTGGAGCGAGTTGGCCCTGGCATGAGCTCTCCAGGTTGGGGTGGGCCCCGAGCCCTGCTGCTCCTGCTGCTCCTGGATGCGGCTGCGCCCACCTTCATCAGCGTGAACCGCGGGCTGAGGGTGATGAAGGGCAGCTCGGCCTTCCTGTCGACGGAGGACCTGAACTTTGCCATTCCCAGAGAGAAAGACAGCTGCAAAGTGGAAGTTGTGATGCATGAGCCCATAACCCAGAGGGTTGGGAAACTCACTCCGCAGGTGGGTCATATCTGAGATTGTGTGTGTGTGTGTGTGTGTGTGTGTGTGTGTGTGTGTGAGGGAGAGAGAGACACACACACAGAGAGAGATGCAAACAAAGTGGGGTGGGGTAGCCTTCCAAAGATTGGGGTGAGCAGTTTCTTGTAGGCTCTACTACGATCAATCTTTATAGGGTTATTAGTCCTGCCCCAAGTCCTTGACAGTCAGGGTGCTTTGGATACGATATCAAGATTTTGAGACATTTTAAGGACATACCTGTGACCCTCAGAATAGCAAAGGGAAAACATGAAGGCATTTTCATTTATTAATATCACTTAGGTCTTCATTTGAGAAAGGGAAATAGGAATGAGATGTGAAGAACTCTAAACATTCATAGTTCTTCAAAAATTTTTGCATATTTTCTGCTTTAATCAAAACTCCAGGGACCTTCATTTAAGGGTATTACATGGTCACTTCATTTGCTGTGTAAAATGTCACCTTCCAAGTCTATATTTTTATATATTGTTTTTGCTTAATATACGCACAGTGGAAAGTTGCTTCTGGTTTTGTTTCTTGCTCCTACTGTGGCTTCACTTTGCTCCTCGAGAATATACAGTTCTAGATGCTGCTGCTGTTGCTTTTGGAAAAATGCACCAATCCAGTTGCTGAACTATGAATATTATTTCTTCTCCATTTAGGTACAGATACATATACCATAAAGTTATGTAAAGTAGTATGTAGACACTGAACAAAAAAATTGAGTAGATACTACCTTGGTGATTTATTTAGCATTTCATTTGCCTAAGAAAGTTATGGTCTATTTCTGAAGCACCTCAGATTTCTAGGGAAAGGGGTCTCTTACTAGGGGAATTCCTGATACGGTAGTAACCAGAAGCCTCCTTCCAATTTCCAGTCACAGTTTCTCTACCAGTTTACAACTTGAAGAGTTAAAGAGCTTGAGATGTATCGAAAACCAGATTAAATAACCCTAAGTTATTGCAGGCTGATCAGGCTGCAATCTCTCAAGCGAGTGGATGGCAAAGGCTTAAATAAAATAGACAACAGAAATGATTTCAGGACTCCAGGAGGGACTGACTCTCTCACAGCTTCAATATTCTCTGAGTTAGCCAAAGACTTCTCTGGGCGGCCCATATTTATTTGGTTTTCAAACAAAGGGAGAGGATACTTAAGAGAATATGGGAATCTTGCAGGACCCTGGGAGAATTTTCCCAAGTAGTAAATTATGTCAATCAGAAGAACTACCTTATCTTTAGGTTGGTGTTTATTGTGGGAGTGCAGAGACTGTGGCTTCAGTCTCTTGTGGCTAACTGGGGTTGGAGCCAGACACCTTTAGCTGTGGTCTTAGCTTGTCAGAAAGGTGCCTAAGCTTCAGACAGCTCACAGGTAAATGCGGAAAGCCAGTTGGTTAATGTTAAATCCAACTCAGAGCCACTTTGTAGTGGTCCCCCACACAGATGGGTACCTAAAAGTGCTAGAATACAATAATGGGTGGGTACTGTGACATTGTATTCCCAAGTGGTTGGTAGTTGCAAGTCCTTCCCACTTTTCTCTGAACGTTCCTTGCATTCTGAAAGTGTGTATTCGGGAAGAAGGAGATCAGGGTGCAGGAGACAGGAAGGATAGTAAGCTTAACAGCAGGCAGTGGGGCCCCAGCTACAGGGTCTGGAATCAACATCAAGGGTGCCAACCCTTAGGATTTTGAGGAGCAGTAAGATAAAGCCCTAATTTTAGAGAACTGGAAACTTTGATAAGACAGGGGCCCAGTCAGTATCTTTTGAAAAAGGTGTTCAACACTTATTTAGGAGTGAGGATGAGTGGCATTACCTTGGGGAAAAGAAAAAACAAAATTTCTGCTGGCAGCTAGCAGGGGCAAGTTCTCTAAGCTGTCATTCAGTGTATTTGGCTGGGACCCCACAGCAGCAAAACAAAAGCCCTGCCATTCACCAGTTTCCAGTCAGAGAAGGTGGTTTGGAAAGGGCCTTCTGTAATCTATTCTAGCCTCTGAGGGGGATCCTCTCCCTACCCCTGATGGCCCATGATTTCCTAACACATGTGACTCTCACTCTGAGAGTCACAACAAATTGTCTCCACTATCTGCTGTTTTAATGACTGTGATTGTTTGGGCTGCTCTGAGGCACTGGAGAACAGGAAGGGATCCTAGAGACTAGAATGAGTTCAAAAACGTGGCCATAAGGCCTAAGGGTTGGGTTAGACCTCCAAGTCATCTCCATCTTAAACTTGCTCTGATTTTAAGGCAGAAAAGCTAGTTACTAGGAAGATAGTATGGAGCAGAAAGAACAAAATGCCTGGGTGACTCAGGATACTCCGGAGTAGGACGTACCCTCTACATACTGGTCCTTTAAAAACACTAGAATCTATTCCTGAATATTCAGCATATGTATTCCAAAGGTAAATATGGTACCCCTAACTGATTTACATCATCTGAAGTGGGCATGTGGTTTATATCTTCTGAAGTTTATTCTATGGCAGAAGAGCCCATCAAAATGTGAATTTTCATCACCATTTTACCAAATATTAAACTTTTGCTATGGAAAAATGTATACTGTGGGAGAACTTTGTTTCCCAAACTGCTTGGTGATCATTCCTAATTTTTTGTTTAAGTCCTGAAATTCAACAAAAATAAGAGACCCAAACAGTCTTGGCCTGGGGTGGGGGGATTTTTGCTTGACTTTTAACCCGGGTAGGCTTAACCCTTTTCCCAGAGATTTATTTCCTAGAGTTTTTGAAATTAAGCATGGTAAGGGCACTGTGCACATGCACACTCACACACACACACACACATGCGCATGTACAAAACCTAAACATTATTCTTTAATAGAATTTAATAGTAAGCCAAGAGCTAGGCTCATGTGAACCCATTTCTAGCAAGACAACTGCATTAACAACATCCTGCTGTGTAATGAACACTTTCGTGTGATTTGCACAGAAAATGCTTTGCTTAACATCTGTTCAATTAGTGTTTTCATTTCATTACTGAAGTTTGTTTTAGAATCAACAAGTTCATTTTCCTATTAGATGTTTGGAAAGGGACGTCAGTGGGTGTGTGCCAGCACCGTCTATTTAGATAACCCTCTGGAAACAGATAATTACACGAGGTCAGTGGCAATGTGTTTTCCTCATGCTTTAGGACATCACTTCCTCATAATAGCACTGCTTACACCTCTCCCAGAGTAAGATCCTGGGTGGAAAAACACCTCAGTGCAGCTCTGATCAAGCCTTTTTGAATAGGAAATACAGCAGTGAGAAAATTTCCTTAGTTTGAACCAGTTTACTGTTATTAAAGTGAGTAATGAGTTAGGAATGTGTGACAATTTAATTATAAATTGTAATTGAAAAGCAGTTGAAGTGGAAAAAACAAAGCTAGACAGTAATTAGAAAAGGATTTAGCTCTCCTTTGTTTTATTTAGTAAATTTATGGACAATTATGGTTGTCCCCTTTTATAAAAGGAAAACATACTACGAAACATAAAACAGATGTTTCTTTTAACAAAGCAGATTGTCTCTTTATTACCACAGCTATTTGTCAGTGATATGGGGAAGGACTTCCCTTTATCTCCTTCTTACTTGTTCAATAAAAAGAGGAACCAGTACTATCTGTGGGACAAGAAAATAATTTGTATTAGTGATAATGTTTTCTCAGGGTGCATTATGTTGTCTGAAAATGTTTGAAGCTGAAAAAGGAATAGACTAAAAACACCATGAACTGTACCGTGAGGATACACAAATATCTCAGAGGCATTTCTCAAAACTACCACATCAGACTGAACAGAATGAGGGGCATAGGGGCTGGAAAGGAAGACTTCTTCAAAATCTAGCATTCTTAAACTGGGTTTAAAAAAAGAGAAAACTAGGGTTCTTAAAAAAATTAAAAAAATTTAAAACATAAAAAGGAATTTTCTCAATAATTTTCAGGCAATTTAGTTAATTAGATCTGTATCCAAACAGAGGAAATAGTCCTTAGAACTCTGTCCCATTGGCCATCTGTGCCATTATATAACTAATAACAAGTGTGGATCAGTTAGACTCTGAATAGTGTGCATAGTCAGTGGCTTCATTTTTAATATGAAAATGCTGTCTGGAAAATAAAGAAATGGAGAAAAAAATACACAGATCAAAAAAACACAGAGTAAACGCAGCGCGTTTGTGGGTGGGATAATGGATACAGGCGCACAGAAAGACCTAAGTCAACTGCTATAATCTCCAGAAGGGACAAAATGAAACTTTGCTAAATGGAACCATGTTTTAAAAGCAGTATGTCTGTGAAAAGATAATCATTTAGAGAAGTAGTCATCCCTTAATTTATTTTCTTGCTCTGCTCGGATTTTTATAGATTAGATGGTCTCAAAACAAGACACATTTGTACAAGCAGGATGGGACCGGAATGGGGCTGGGGTAGAGTGGTTTTTGGTGTTTCAAACACACAGGCACACACATGCATACCGCTAGCAGACCACTGTTTCTCTGCACAGCATGCTAGAGCTGGAAAACTGAAGCATACACCAGTTTTCCCATAGCTGTGTATCCATCTCTCCCTGCGACCCAGGTCTTCGACTGCCACTTCCTTCCTGGTGAGGTGAGGTACACTCACAACGGCTGCCCTGTTCTCCATGAGGATGCTGTGAAGCTCAGGCTGTACAGGTGAGCAGCTCAGGAGCGCTGCTGATTTCTTGCCAGATCATCCTTTGTGCAATTCCTGGGCCCTTCCTGCGCTGAGTATTATCGTGACAGCAGCTAATAGATTCCAAATGAGAAGATAATCCAGGAAATGGGAGGACCTGGGTGGGTGACACAGAACTGCAGCCGGCTTTCAATGATCTTCACTTGCATCGTCTTCACTGTGGCTTCCCACACGCCGCCAGCTTCCTTCTCCTTCCTTCTCGTCTCTTACCCAGTCTGTCTAGTATTCCGGCCCATCACTTGTCATGGGAAATAGAAATTACAAACTACAAATTCTCAAGGAGAATGAGGTTAAAAATATACTCCAAAATTAAATGAAATTTTAAAAATTAGTGACTACTTAAAGAAGTGTGCTCTTTCATTTGTAAGCATTAAATAATACAAATGTGTTTAAAATCAACTGTAAAGTTAAATATAGGAATGACCATATGACCCAGTAATTTTTCTTTTAGTTATGAGAAATAAAATTCTAAGTTTATGCAAAGCCTCAAAGCATTGTTCAAAGCAGCTAAAATATTGGAAACTCCAACTGATGAATGCTATGTCCACGCCATGGACTGTTACTAAGCCGCACAGAGGAATGAAGCTGTGATTCATGCTGCAACATGAACAAACCTTTTCCATGTTATGCTAAGTAAAAGAAGCCAGGTGCAAAAGAACACATGCATAGTTCTATTTCTATGACCTGCCAGAAAGCCACAGAGACAGAAACAGTAGTACTGTGGTTGGCTGAGGTTGGAGGAGAGGCAATTGAGGAATGACTACTAATGGGTCACTTTTGGGGTAGTGAAAATGTTCTGAAATTAGATAGTTGCTGTGTAACTTTATATATACACTGAAAGCTGCAGTTATACAGTAAAAGAATAAATTTCACAGCATAGGCTATCTCAATAAAATTAATTTTAAGGTTATAATTATAGTATTACTGATTTAATTGAAACAACTGAGAACTCAGTATAGGTGGAGTAGGCCTTTATATAGTTATAGTTTTTACTTGTCTTCTATCGCTCTTGAGAATATTTAGTTCAAATATGTTGGTGGAGATTTCCTTTAAGCTCAAACTAATGCAAAAGACTTTTGAAGAAGACACTGAACACAGTGAATCCTTCTATAAACATCTATGACCACTACCGTAGATAAGGATCTATGTCGAGCATACGAAACACAAGAATAAAGATACGCAGATTCTTGGTGCTCGTGATCTAAGGCAACAAGGTGGGCAGATAATTAGGAAGCAGAGCCACAAGCGCCCAAAGAAAGGCACGGAGAAGAGAGTGTCAAGGATTCCTTAGAAAGAATTCCTTTACTAAGACCAGGGTTCCTTAGACAGCTACGAAATCAGCAGTCTAGGCTGTTTGATTTTTTCAAAACTCTAGAGTTAAAAAAACAAAGTGACTTCAAAGAGCTTGCCAGGAAGGGTTGAAAAGCTAATGAATTCTGAAAAGCCAATGAATTTGTTGAAATTCTAGGGGCAGCAAAGTCTGAAAAGTACCCACGAAGGGCAGGGTTAGAGGAGTCAGGACTGGGCCTGGTTTTGAGGTGAGTAGAGGAGTTGGAGGCTGCGGATCAGGGAGCACGTCCCTCTTCTCTTTCCTAGCCATTTTGGGCAGCTGTTGGGCCTCTGTCTTCAGTGGCCTCATCTGTAAAGTGAGACTGACAATGCCTGTTACAGATTCCTGTAAGGATCAGAAAAGATTCCGCTGTAGAATTTAGCATACTGCCTGGACCACAATAAAAGCATAGCTGCATTATGAATGCAAACTCATCACCGATTTTTAAAAGTAACCGCTCACCTCCATTAGTGTCTGCAAATGTAGGGAACGGAGCACCCTCAGTACTCAGTCGCTGAGGGCCTGGGAGGCACAGCAATGACCATTGCTGAGTGAACTCACACAGCCAGGTCTGAGTGAGCACCCAGACTAGCCAAATGACCACCCATTTATGGAGTTTTTGAAGAAAAAAAAAGCCATGATACTTCAGAAACCCTTCACCCCTTTAGTCTTGAGTTAACACTCACCGTGTAAGTCACACAGGCTTTAGATTCTGAAATTACACGTGTGCTGGAAGTGAGACTCTGAGATCTGGGCAGTCACCAAATAGCGGTGTGGAGGCTGAGTGGAAGGCTGAGTGTTGAAAGAAAGATGTTCAGAGGGGGAAGTGGCAGGAGAAGGCATTAAATCTAAGGAAAAGGGAAGAAGAGCTGCGAATAGAGAGGTTGGGAGTAGAGCATGAAATAAAGTTCAAACACCACCCTGTGTACCAATTTTGTGGAGGTCAGCCTTTCAGCTGCAAGTTAAGTACACGGGGGTCAGAAGCATCATCAGTGAATATTGCCTTTGCTTTATTCTGCACACAGATTTACTGAAACAGACACCTTCATGGAGACCTTTCTCCTGCGGGTCTATCTCCTGGAACCCGACTGTAACATCATCCAGATGAGGAGCCACGCGCTGGAGGTGTCTGAGCTCTACGGCCTGTCCCGAGCGATCGATAAGAACCTGCTCCAATTTGATTATGACAGGATGGCTGGCCTGGAGTGCACAGTAAAGATGGACCCTGTGAACACTCATCTGCCAGCCCATGGCCAGATGGTTGTGGTGGAGCCTGGACCAGAAGGACCGCGCGGAGATCAGCCACACAGTTTTTTTCCTGAGTCTCGTATGATATCCTTCAATACTTACCAGAATGTTACTAACACTGAGAAAAATATCCTTAGATAGTCATCTTTCACCATGACAAAGGGTTGCGTGAGTGAAAATGACTTCTGGCTGGTTGAAAAGTGTAGGTTAGTGGTCAAAGCCTAAACTTTGGCGTTTTCTGGTCTTTTTTTCTTTTTGAAGACAGTCTCACTATGCAGTTCAGGCTGGCCTTGAACTCACTGTGTAGCACAGGCTGGCCTCGAACTCACAACAATCCTCCTGCCTCAGCTTCCCAAGTGCTGAGACTATAGGTATTCACCACTACACTTGGCAAGAGCCTAAGCTTTGGAAGCAGAAAGACCTAGATTTGAAAGTAACCTCTGCTATTTATTTCCTGTGTTATTTTAGTTATTATCCTCTATGAGCCACTGTAGGTTGGGAGAAGATAATAGCTGTCCATAGAGCTGTGTAAGGATGGGAGTAAATGAAATTATACACACACACACACACACACACACACACACACACCCCATAACATAGTGTCTGACTCAGTAAGTACCAGTCAGTTGTCAGCTGTTACTAATAGCAATGGCAACAGTAGTAAGGGTAGTTTGTTTACATTTCCTTAAGTATTACTGGATTATGGTCTAGTGTGAAGTAGAACCGATAGGTAGCAGTCATGGTTTAATTCAAGGAGAGTTGACGGACAACGTTCCTCCTGTGATTCGTTCAGGCAGTAGATTTGGGGCACTTCCTGTAGCATAAAAGTGTTCTTCTATAGGAAATGTGCCAAGAAATGTAAGCAATAATCATGGCTATAAATAATGGCTTGAATTTGGACAGAGGTTTACAGCTGAAGGTACCCTTGAACAAAAATCACTGTGTCTGATCTTTACAGAGATCTGGTTAAGAAATAGAGGACCTGTTTTGTACATCATGGAAGTGAGACTCAAAAACTAAGTAGTCTGTGAGTATCATAGACCCAATAAGAATGAGAGATGCAACTGGGCAGAGACATGAGGACACCTGGAGAATTCTAGTATTCAGTGAGACACAGAAGGTTGGCCTGAATGGTGACAGAATGTTTAAGAAATGATTTAGTAAAAGACTCATTGGATCAAGAAGGATACGCAGGATTTGTGTGCATTTGAGGATCTGAATGAGTAGAACAGTCTAGGGGACATTGTGTGATACAGCCTTCTGGCTGACGCCTTAGGGAATCAGGGAAAGGGAAGTCCTACAGTGAATCATTGTCCCATTTGTCAGAGATGTTCACACACCAGAAGACACATTTTATTATCTTTTATCTCAAAGTTTTAGTGGTAATACTTGGAGAGACAACTGGTCAACTATTCTCGTTAGTAAAGGAAATGATCAGTTTTCAACATAATGACAACCCACTCAGTGAGTGGTTAGCAGGTGTACCTGAGTGTGCTTGGGTGGTGAGAAAGAACAGCACCCACGGGAGAAAGGTCTTTTGTTTAATTTTTACAGTAACTGTGTTTAAATGGCAATCCTGATACAACACTATGCATTGTAGAACTGGGAACAGAACTGAAGTGTCCAGGTGGAAGCTGTACCCTGGGACTGAAGAAAATAGGAAGTCTCAAAGTGAGATGTGAGCAGTTCCTGCTGATGGGGCTTCGTTATCAACACATGCAACCCCCTTCTCCCAACATCGATTATATCTCCATCCAGCTTGACCTCACAGACAGCAGGAGTAACATTCTTTACAAGGTAGAGTCTGGTTATATGTTGGTGTCCCCAGCTGACTCACAGGAAGAGAGCCATCTCCATGGGGTGGCTGGTGCTGGCTCCTCTGCCGGGAAAATTCCTGTGCTATTAGGTTGGAGCTGCCCAATGTCTCACTGCAACTGCAGGCTAGTTTATTCTTAAGTACTTGAAACAGTAGCTTTTACGTATAATATTAGCACAAAATAGCTCTCTGTTTCTCTTGTAGCTGTACATGCCAACTTGGGAAGGGCTGGGGCTATTTACA
Organism: Dinomys branickii; assembly: GCA_004027595.1. NCBI lineage: Eukaryota > Metazoa > Chordata > Mammalia > Rodentia > Dinomyidae > Dinomys > Dinomys branickii. The sequence goes on along the minus strand of PVLD010022895.1, from coordinate 14,859 downwards.
TGTTCATTATCTTCATTATTTACCTCCAGAACTTTTTAATTAATTTAATTTAATTTGTTTTGTTTTGTTTTGTTTTTGAGACAGGGTCTTGCTATATAGTGCAGACTGGCCTTGAACTCACTTATGTAGCCCAGGCTGGCCTCAAACTCACTAGGATCCTTCTACCTCACCCTCCCGAGTGCTGGGATTATAGGTGTGTGCCACGATGCCTGGCATAGAGCTTTTTTGATGCCTTGGTTCTAGCAACTGAGTCCAGGGTGTTGCACATGCTAAGAATGCACTCGCCCACTGAGCTACACTCTAGCACCAACTTTTTTCCTTTTGTTTTTGACATTTTCCGTTGGTGGTTGACTCTTGGTAACACCTTTTTCTTGATGCTTTATTTTCTCCTTGACACTGGGGTCCACTCTGCAAGGCTGTAGGAAACTAGCAGGGAGGAGGGTCTCAGTGCCACTTTCATGGCTGTGCCAGGAATGGCATTGTCTCTCTTTTCCACTTCAGGGTGGAGGGTTGGGTCATCAGGGTGACAGGGTCTCATCTTCCACCAGCTTTTGATTTCTCTCACTCTTTCTCCTCTTGATCTCTTCACACTGAAATGATGGTCAAAAGGGAAGTCAGCTTTTATGAACTATTTAGCCTGCTACTCTACTGATTTGTGTGCTCTATGATTTGTTTAGTTGGGAAACTAGGGCCACAGTGTGCCTGTGGAAACAGCTCAGACTCTGTGCTCATGTGAAGATGATCTGGGATGATATTTAGAAAGACTTGCATTTGAATGCTCTATCTTCCCACTAGAGTTTCTCCGAAAGGGCTTAGTTAAATACTGAACATTATTACTATGAAAAGTTTATAATCTAAGGAAAGATAAGGAAATGATTAAACAGGACCATAGAGTACTAGATTTAAGAACCCTTTGAGGTGGTTCAGCCTAACTGCTCGGGTAAATCAGCTGAGGTAGATTCCTTTGTCTGGTATTACTAGGTAAGGGTCCAGATCACCAGGATTCAGACATCTGCATTGTTGAGAGGACCAGGTTGTCAAAGCCACATTCATTTCATTCTGCTGAACACTGGAAACTGGACTAGGAGTGGAAATCTCCCAGATGAACCAGAATGGTTCTCTCAACAGTGCTATGGGGATTCTTCCCACCCACAACATTTACTGAGACCTCAGGTTCTGTGAAGCCATGGCCTGGCTTCTTTGGGAGGTCTTTTACTCATAGCTCTGCTACCTTGGGAGAAAACATTTCTAGTCTGAAGGTTCACTTGCAATGCCCTTGCTCTACCACACAACTGAGCAACTCTCTTTCAGTTGCATGAGTAGAGTTACAAAGACATTTTTTCTTTCATCCTTTCCCTCGCCCTTTAAAACCACTTGGCAAGAGATGGGCAGGATGACCAGGAGAGGTTGCTGGGTTGTGCCAGCCACTACTAACTGTTTTGATTTGGCTGTTTCATTTAGTCTTTACTTAATACTTGGGAATATGGAATTTCATTTATAGATATGAAGAAAATGAAGCATAGTAGTTGGGTAATTTGTCTACAGTCACACAAATTACAGGTGCTGGAGACAGAATCACAAGTGCAGCTCTTTTCGATACCAGAATGGGTGCCCCCGTTTTAACTGTGGCTGCATATTGGAGTCTCTGGAGAGCTCTAAAAATACTATTTTCTTGTCTGGTCCTTGTGGTAGTTACATATCTGCAGATGGGTCCTGATTAACAGTATGTATTTAACAGTCCCAAGGTGATTTTAATGTGCAGCCGGACTTCAGATCACAGCCGGATACATGCCAGGCAGTAGCTTTATTACGCATCATGCCATTAACCCTGTGTATTATAGCTTCACTCATATGATCTCCTCCTTTGTGTTTTATTTCTCCTTCAAAAGTCGGAGAGTGCATGGTTGCCTGTCTACATCAGAGCTGGCTTTCCGAACCAGAGTCCAAGGGCTGCGTTCATGTCCACGTTTATTCTGGAAGTGGATCAGTTCATCCTGACATCTTTGACCACATCTGTTCTGGACTGTGAGGAGGATGAGACCCCTAAACCGCTGCTGGTGTTCAACATTACAAAAGCCCCTCTCCAGGGCTACGTCACTCACCTCAAGGATCACACCCAACCTATCTCCTCGTTTACCTGGAAAGACCTCAATGACATGCAGATTGCTTATCAGCCGCCAAACAACAGCCACTGGGAGAGGAGACATTACGAGGTAAGAAAGAAGACAGGCAAAACACCCAGCCTCATTGGTACTCACAGAGCCACTGAAGAGGTCACTTTCATTAACCCTCAGGTTCAGATTCCTTTGCACGTGTGTTGCTTTAGAAGAGAACCAGTTACTGTGAATCAGGATGCAAACTAAATGTCAGGAAAGCCGGGCAGGTAAAACAAATCAGCAAACCTGCACAGAGTCGCTGTGGTGGGACAAACTGGAGGAGCCACAGTGTCAGCAAGTAGCTGCAGCTGAGCTCCAGACCATCAGTGCCACGTGGGAACTCTGGTACCCACGTTGCTGTAGCTGTCATTTGTCTCAGGAAGTTGGACACCCATATTTTTTAATAATTGTTTTCATATTTTTAAATTTAAAAACTGTAATTTAAAATTATAAAGTATATTGTGCCAACAACAAAAATACTTTTGGAGGGCCACTTTTGGCCAGGCTTTCTAGCTTGGGAGCACTGATGTCCTTCCACCACCAGTGGCATAGATCATTGATGTGAGAGGTACGTTTGTTCATGGCTTCTTACTAACACATTCTGTCGCTCCTGTTTGCTTGCAAGACCTTTGTACGAGGGGCATACAAAGGGATGGGATTCCACAGTCTCATCTGGTGACTGATTTCACTGCCGAACTCTCCTGCAGGAAGCCCTCCTCCTATTGGACCTGAATCCCTTCTGCTGTAGGTTCAGCCTCTTTCCTCTTGCTTTGCATTCAGGGATAGTGGGGAACAGCTGGTTACAGGCTTACACGTAGGTAATAACACTTCACATCCTTAAAGACCCACCAGCAAGCTGATTCGAACACGATGGAAAATTTAAATGAGCAGATTGATATAGACTGGAGTTCAGGTTTATTAAGGAAAATGAGGGTCCCTGGGATTAGCAAATTCCCCTCTGTGCTGTGTAATTTAGGCATTTTCAGCATTTGGCCTCAAGGGCAGTCAGAAAACTTCAGACTAGAAATGCTATGCTTTGCCCTCTGCTTTTATTTTCTTCTCTCCGTGTAGTACGACATCGCAGCTGTTTTTCTTTCCTTCTATCATCTCTCTTTCTTTCCCTCTTATGAAGGAATTTCTCATTGTACAATCAGTGCTACCGGGAGTGCAAATGTAAAGCATTGCTATTGTGGCTGTTTTCTGGGCGTATTTTCTGGGATCATATAATGTGATTTTAAATAAGAACCTTCCAAATGTGTGATTTTGTTGTTAGAAGGTCACTCAATATTCTCAGCAGAGGTTGTGTGCTTTTAAACCATGTGCGGTGAAAGACCTGGGCCTATGGCCCAACCTAATATGTATTTTACGTTACAACTCAAAAAAAGCATCTCCTTCCTGCTTCCGTCAGGGTTCATGTTTAGTTTGTTGCTTTGGCACCTTCAACTGTTTCTTTTCTTATTTAATATTTGTGGGTACATGGCAATCTGCTTCTTTCCCCTACCCTTCCAAATGGACTCCACATTCTTCAAAAGTAGGCAATGTGCCTTGTACTTGTGCATTATATCTCACCTTCCTCTCTCCATATCTGGTGCAATACACACATAGCATGTAATAATCTATCATGTATCCTCAGCTTATTAGTTGTAGATTTCGTGAGAACAAAAAATTTTAGATATTTAAAAATATATCTAATGTGACAGATGCCTTTAAATTAGAGTGTCTTAAAATCAGCACCATTGATATTTTGAGTCACATAATACTTTGTGGTGGGAGCTGTTCTGAGTGGCTGGTTGGCTGGTTGTTCTCATCCCTGGCCTCTCCTACAATTGCCAGTGGATATTTGGAGAAGCCATAAAGGTCTCTAACAGCCCCAAATATCCCCTCCAAGTGAGATGGGCACAAAGTTGCTCCTGACATGCACTGGTATAAAGCCTCTCCCTTAGAGAGAGTGGAGTGGACGAATACTATAGTAAGGCAGCCCTAGCAAGCGAAGGGACACTACTCCTCCATATTTGCCAATTTCAAATTAATAAATTCTTTTATGGAGAAGAAAATTTAAAAATACTGATAAACGAAGGAACAGAATCTCAGGGGAAAGGAGGATGGAGAGAGGATTTTTTTTTTTTTTTAACTTTTTTGGTACTGGGAATTAAACTCAGAACCTTGTGCTTGCCAGGCAGGGGCTTGTGCTGCTGAGCCATGCCCCCAGAAAAGAGGATTGCCAGGTGTACAGAAGGAATGTCTCCATGTTCTATAGCATGATAAAGTAACCATGGTTACAACATCACATATATTTCAAAATAGCTAATAAGGAGGATTTTTGCATGTTTCAAGCATGGAAATGTTAAACCTTTGAGGTGATGCATATGCCAATTATTCTGATCTGGTCATTGTACTTTGTATGCGTGTGTTGAAATACCATGTTGTTCCCTATAAATATGTGCAATTATGAGTCAAAGTATAATACCTAAGAATAAAATACGTCATCTATCCAAAAAAAGACTCATTCTTTACAGGAAAAAAATCCCCAAAGTTTAACACAAATATCTTAACAAAATTGGATACAGAATAAAAATTCATTTATCCGAGCATGGTGGTACATGACTGTACTCTCAGCACTCAGGAGGCTGAGGCAGGAGGATGGCTGCAAATTTGAGGCCAACCTGGGTTACGAAGTGAGTTTAAAGGCAGCCTGAAATGCATAGTGAAAGCTTGTCTCAAAAAAAGGCCAAAAAATAAAATTCATTTAAATGAAACTGCCAGAAAAGGTAAATATACAGAGATTGAAAGCAGATTATTGGTATCAGGGTAGAGAAGGTGGCGAGGAGACTCAGCAGTAAGGAGGATGAGGATTTTATGGTTACAGTGGAAATGATTTAAACTTATTTATCTGAAGTTTATACAACTTTGGTAAATTTATTTAAAAAATCATAGAAATGTACAGTTAAAATGAGTAATTTATATAATATGTAAAACTTGTCTCAATTGGTTATAAAAATAAATGCTTAAAAAATAGAAATAAATTGAATATTAAAAAACAGAAAGATCTGAGAACAGCAGAAGCCTGAATCCATCTGTTTATATAAAACAAGAGTAAGTGTACTTTCACTCGTCAGTGTGTGGTTCACATCTGCACGTTTACTTCCAGGTGGAGCTGGAGCTGTGTGACTTTTTCTTTGAAAGAAGTGCCCCCTTCGCAGTCCACATCTCCATCAGAACAGCAGACACCAATGCCCCTCGAGTGTCCTGGAATATGGGTGAGCTCTGCGGGAGGTGTCGAGCTCCGGGGTCCTGCAGGGAATGTAAGAAGGTAGATGGGTCTGGGAAGGAAGGTCATTTTATTCCCATTTTACAAATGAGGTAACAAACTCCTAGGTGAAGGGCTTCAGATAGATCTTTTCTGCTTGTTTTTGCTTTGTTTTTTTCTAGTGGCAAGTTAAGAAATTTAAATTCAGCACCGTTGTATTCAACAGCTACCTTCTTTTCTTGGTAGGAGACAAGCCAAAAGAATAAATTTCAACTTTCTTTCATCCACATGTTGAAAGTCTTACCCCAGTTTCCCTAGAAACAGACTGTGAGGCAGATCACATGCGCTAACCCTGTACTGAAAACAAGAGTCCGGGGAGAAGCAAACGAGCAGGTGCTGTGCGATACCCTTTCCATCCCTATCACGAACACCTGAGATAATCAGTTTATAGGCAGGAAGATTCATTTTGACTCACAGTTTTGGAGGTCTCGGTCCATAATCAGTTGACTCCTTTGCTCTGAGCCTGTGGTGAAGCAGCATATCATGAGAACAGTGAGTACAATGGCAAAGCAAAATCGCTCACCTCATGGCCAGGAAACAAAAAGAGAGGAAGAAGAAGGGACTGCGATCCCAGTCTTCTCTAAGGTCACACCTCCAACAACCTACAGACTTCCTTCTTGGCCCCAGGTCTTAAAGGTTCCAACACCTCCCAACAACGTAGCCTGGGAACCAAACCACTATCCTATGAAACTTTGAGGACATTCAAGATCAAACTGCAGCTGGTGGGACGAGCTGATCACCTCTTATAAACAGTGCTGATGTTTCCAGGATGGAGATGGAGCCATTGTGACTGGGAGGAGGTGAGGGTGGGGTGAGAAATAGGTGAACAATTTGACAGTTCCCACCTCTGTTGGTAATGAAGACATTTGATGATGTTACAGCTCACTGTCTGAATCCTGATTATTGAATCCCATCTGTATTCTTGCTGTGATAAGCAAGCAAATCTCTCTCCATACCTCTGGTGTGCAGGTTCCAAGCATAAGGTTTCATTTCATAGACCATTAACTAAAGACCTTAGTTTCTTATTGGAGTCTACATTAAGTACATCTAACAGTGTTAAACATGCCTGAGAACAGAAGCTCTGTGTAAGTGTATTGAACCACATTACATTTTCTGTCTGTGGGCTCTGTGTACTTTCATAAATTACATATAAAAAGCACTTTATGACTCTTTTGTCCACTGACAATAGCTGGATGTAGTCTCTGAAAAACTTCCTGTGGACAGTTTTGAAGTAGAGAACACTGTGTTCTTTCCTTCACTATTTAATTTGATTTTTAAGGATGTGTCTTACCTGTCAGGTCAGATTAGAGGCAATAGTTTTAAGAGTAAAATTATTACTAAAAATAAGCTACATTCAAGTTTCTTGAAAAGCATCGAAAAAATAACATTCAGGTGGTGTCATGAGTGAGAATTTACTAATCTTCTCCTTAAGCAGATGTGGTGGATGCCATGTAACTTTGCATGATGCTTTTCTGCTTGCTCTTGCAGGTCTGAATCTCCTGGAGGGGCAGTCTCGGCCCATCACCTGGGAACAGTTTCAGATTGTTGACAATGATAACATTGACGCGGTCCAGTTGGTCACTGTTGATGGTCTGCAGCATGGACGGCTTACAGTCAGAGGTGAATGACCTACCTGTGCAACCTAAAAAAGAACCCAACAAGTATTTTCTTCCAAAGCAAATCATATACAACAGGGTACATGTAGCATTTCTTGGGCCTAGTTTACAAATGCAATTGTCATAAGCAGAAAGCTAAGAAACCTTGAAATTGTGTGCTGTTGTGTGGGATACTCAAGTCAGTGTGTGACATTTGTGAACAGTAGTTTGTACTTGGCACAGTTTTGCTTTGTGGGTGTCATGTAGGGTGTCTTCTGGACATGTTCCTTAGCTAATTATATTTTTCCTTTGGAAAACTGTCTCCCTCTGATTTTTCGGTTTCAGAAAATATACTTGAAATTGAAAAACTTTCTTTTAACACTTCAGTGATAATGTTATGATGTTATTACTAGTTGCCATAGTTTACATGAAGTTGATTTATAATTATATAGATAGTAGTTACCAAGGTATCATCCTAAAATACAATATCCATACTTCATGATAAAAAGTCTATTGTTTATAACAGAATAATCCAATTATCTTCTTAGTTTGCTGAACTGTAAAGTGAAAAGAGAACTCTGGTTTATTTGTCATGTGTGACAAGGAATTATAAAATTAAAAAAAAATAGATCATGATAAATTCTCCTGCTTCGTTCCAGGATAGTGGGAGGACAGTTTAAGCTGGTGTTTGTCAGTTAGGGTAGATATTCAGCTGTATGTAAAACAAATTCAACTCTAGTGACTTAATACTTAGAGTTTTTTTTTATGTCTTTCAGACTGAAAGAGGTAGAGGGGACAAAGAAAGACATTGTACCCAGCTAAATTTGGTCTCTTAATATGTTTTTCCAGGAGCCCAGTACAATAACTTCCGCTTATACCTTTGTACCTAATTTGTCACTTGTAACCCCTCTGGGCAATGGGAGTCTGAGAACTGGAGTAATTGATTGCAGTGTCATGCCAGACGAAACCAGGACTTTTAGTGAGGAAGAAGCAGAAAGCGGCTATCAGACCGGAAAATAGTAGCGCCTGTGACAGAAGGGTTTAGTAACTGATTCTTCTGAGGTGTTTTTTGGAGCTATGTGGAGTGAGAAGAGTAATCGGGTGCCCCTGCCATCAAAAATTATACTGTTATGATCAAAACTTAATACTGCTGAAATGAAATTGGGAATGGTAGCCATAAAGCAATGTTGCTCTGGGATTAGGAGAGTTTAAAAAATAGTACTAACATTAACCAACCATTTGTGCCTGTCATTTATGTCATTTCTTTCATTTCAGCTTTATGAAGCAAGATACTGTTACTATTCCCATTTTATGAGTAGGGAATCTGAGACTTAGAGAAGAATCTGATTTGCCTAAGTCACACACCTAGGAAGTGGGGGAACTGGAATTCAAGTCAGTCTGTGCTGCTTTAGGGTTCTAGCTCTTGCCCCTTCAGTCAGTGACTCCCAAACATTAGAATGCACTGGACCCTCCTGAAAGGCTTGAAAGAACCTTTCTGATTCAGTAGGTCGGGGTGGGGCCTGACAGCTTTCTTACAGCTTCCCAGGCGGAGTTGGTGAGGTCCATTCAAGATCACTCCCCTAAGAGCTTTGCCCTGTGTGATGTAAACAGTGAGTTGGAGAAGAATCTGTTTATTACAGGCTTGTTATTATTCAAGCTTCTTCATCTTTGATATGGGATATAGATAGGTCTTTATATTAGCCTTAATGTAAACAAATACATATGAGACGTTTTACTGTAATTGGCTTATGCAATTATGGGGACTGAGAAGTCTCATGGCATGTTGGAGGACTAAAAATATGTGTGGAGTAATTCAGTCCTAGACTGAGGCCTGAGAACAAGGGCAGCTGATTGTGTAACTCCCAGTTCTAGGCCAAAGGTCTGAGAAGCAAGGGGGCTGGCTGGGGGTTCCGGGGTGCTGGGGTGAGTTGCAGCGTTCACAGTGCCAGAACTAGGAACTCTGACATGTGAGGGGAGAAGATAAATAGAGAGAACCCATCCTTTCCCTGTCCTTCCTGGCCCTCAACAGATCAATGAGCACAGACTTTCTTTACTCAGTCCAATGATCCAAACGCTAACCCCTCCCAGAAATAAGAGAGAAGGAATGGTTCTGCCTCAGAACCACTCAGAAACAATGTTCTTAAATTATTTATTTATGTATGATGCTAGGGACTAAGCCAGCTAAATTGGTGTAGAAATTTAACTATCACTATATTGGTATCCCTGTTTTACAGAGGAGTCTCTAATAAAATGCCGGGGCCTGTCTGCACAGCAAAGTGGCAGAGCCAGCATTCATAACGAGAGTTGTGACGTCCCAGAGCCCACTAAACCATGTACAGATGATTTATGAATTTTTGACTTTATGGGGAGTTTGTCGGCGCTATTCAATACATTTTTCACTGATGGCGTTTTTAGCTAACGATGGCTTTTTCTGCCCCAAGCCCCAAACTAGCACCTAGGCAGTTTCTGCAGGAGAGAGAGGTATGGGTTGTGCCGCTTTCCTTGTTTACCCTTCCTAGAGTGCTGCTGCCTGCAGGTTCCCTTACTCAAGCTCCTCCCTTCTGCTTTCTTTATCAGGGGGGAAAGGATTTCTCTTCACTGTGTCAGACCTTCAGACTGGTGTTGTCCGCTATCACCACGATGACAGTGATTCCACCAAAGACTTTGTGGTCTTCAGGATATTTGACGGGTACCAGAGCATCCGTCACAAGTTTCCTATCAACATTTTACCCAAAGATGACAGCCCACCATTCCTCATAACCAATGTTGTGATTGAGCTGGAAGAGGGGCAGACCGTCCTGATCCAGAGGTCCATGCTGAGAGCCTCGGACATGGACTCCAGTGATGACTACATCTTATTTAATATCACAAAACCCCCGCAGGCTGGAGAGATCATGAAGAAGCCAGGGCCGGGGCTGATAGGTAAGTTGTAGGCAGTCATGGATGTTTAAATGAGATGGGTTCTTTCATTGAACTTTGCATGCAACAGGGAGTGGGCTAAAATTGTGTCAGAATTTGTGCTAAGGTACACACCACGTTTAGGAAGTAAGATATTATCATTCCAACTCTATAGATGGAAAGCTTAAGAGTCAGATAAATTAAGTTGATCTGTTCAAGGTTGTACATTCAGAAAGTTCTAGAGCTGGGCCTCAAAATAACCATTATGCAATGAAAACTTTTACCTATAGGATGATAGAACAAGTGAGTCTAAAGGGAGATGATTGGCCTATTCTAGATGACTGATAAAACAATTTCATGAAAAGTATTTATGTATATTTGGTAGAATAATTTCATGATTACTTATTGAGTAGGCAGATCAGGAGTTTGACAAAAAGGGACCAAACAAGTAGTTAGTGTTATATTATTTATTTATTTGGTACCAGGAATTGAACTCAGGACCTCAAGCTTGCCAGGCAGGTGCTGTGCCACTGAGCTAAATCCCTGGCAACATCGTATATTTAAAATAAGATATTTCTTGGAAATATTTTTCTAACTCTGTTTTCTACATTATTAAGATGGGGTAAATAGCAATCTTAGCCTTTCTGTTTTATTATTTATAAATGTTTTGCTTAAAATATTTAAGGCAGGTTCCTTGAGTACGTACAATAAACTAATCGCTGAACATTTTTGGAGATCAGCTCAATATAACCTAAAAGGTAGTATTTTTGTGGACCCATAGGGTATTCTGTCCCTGGCTTTCTTCAGAGGGATTTACTTAATGGGATCATTTACTATCGTCACTTTGGTGGAGAAATTTTTGAAGATTCTTTTGAATTTGTCCTGTGGGACAGCCATGAACCTCCAAATCTCTCAGACCCACAGGTAAGAGACTGTTTCTGAACATTATCCATAGTATCACACACAGCTATCTGGTCTGGAGGCTGCTGTATCTAAAAAGTTTTATGAATTTCTGTGTTGTGTTTTTCAAGGTTATCTAACGAAGGGATTCTTTTATACAGAACATTCCACACACTTTGATTGTTTTCTAACACTCAGGAAAACATTTCTTTTATATGTAGTGATCACAGTGGAAGCTCTGGAGTTCAAATGCCTCAGTTTCCTTCTTGACCTGACACTTCTAACTGGTCAACTTCCACACTTCCTTCCTTCCCCGTAGAACAGGGAATAAAAGAACTTTCCTCATAGAATTAGTGTTAAGGTGTCACAGTACTTATAAAGTGCTCAGTTTTCTAGTCCATAGTACATATACAACAAATACATTTTCTATTACTTATTGTTGTACTTGAAGATCTAATAGTTTTATTACCTCTAGAGAGTATAGTTTAAAGATAGAGAAACAAGAAATAAGCATAAGAAAACATTGTCATATAGAAAGTACAGGAGAATGGAATCTGTAGTGTCTGGACAGCTATAGAAGGATGGACTCTTGGCACAGAAAGGATAGCTAGTACTAAGGGTTTAGAAGGAAGGCAGCTGAGATTATGTGACCACCTACTGTGCACATTATTTTGCTAGATTTTTTATACCTATGATCTTGGAAAGTAGCACATATATGAATGCAACAGTCTTAAACCTGTTCTAGCATGACTGCTTACAGCCTGTGTCCTTTTCATCACATGTCTTCTTGCAGTGTCACCATCACTGGCATGAACCTGTGTGTAGAAAATCATTTATGCCTTTGTTGCCTGTAGTTCTTTTTGCTATTCTAGGTCTCTTCTGGTCCCAAATTAATTTTAGGATTGTTTTCTCTAGTTCTGTGAGGTATGCTAGTGGCGTTTTGATTAGGATTGCATTACATCTGTATAATGATTTTGGTAATAGGGTAATTTTCACTATGTTGGTTCTTCCTACCCAAAAGCAAGTGATATCTTTCCATTTTCTGACATCATATTCAATCTCCTTTTTCAGAGTGCTATAGATTTTAGTGTTGAGATCTTTTTCTTCATTCATTTTTTTTAAATAAAAGTACAAAAACATTAACAAACAGACACCAACTAGCATAAAGAATAGTACAATCACAACTGATCTATAGACAAGGTGACATGATCTTAACAGTGGTTATTGCTTTATCCATTGATATCTTCAAAGTGTATATATATGAACCCATATACAGACATGCAAAATTGGTCAGACAATTTTTCTTTTTCTTCATTCATTAGATTGATTCCTAAGTATTTCATTTTTTGGATGCTATTATAAAAGGTGTTGTTTCTCTAATTTCTCTGTCAGGGAGTGTTAGTTGTGTGCAGGAAGCCTATTGATTATTTAGTGTTGATTTTGTATCCAGCTTCCCAATTGCATTTGTTTATTAAATCTAGAGGCCTTTTGGTGGAGATTTTGAGGTCTTCTACGGAGAGTATCATGACTTCTGCAAAGGCTGATAATTTAACTTCTTTCCTATCTTTATTCCTTTTATTTTTCCCCCTAGTCTAATTGCTCTGGCTAATGCTTACAGAACTATATAACTAGGAGTAGTGAAAGGGGCCTCTTTCTCTTGTTCCTGACTTTAGAGTGAACATTTTCAGTTTTTGTCTATTTAGTATGATGATGGCTGTTGGCTTGTCGTAGATGGCTTTCATCAGATTGAGATAAAGACCATCTATCACAATTTCCTGTAGGTTTTTTTTTTTTTTTTTATCATGAATAGGTGTTGGAGTTTGTCAAGTGCTTTTTCTGCTTCTGTTGAGATGGTCATGTGATTTTTGTCTTTGGCTCTGTTGCTATGGTGTGTTACATTTACTGATTTGCATATGTTGAACCACCCCTGCATCTCTGGTATGAATACTGCTTGGTCATGGTGTATAATCTTCTTGATGATTTGCTACATTCCATTTGCCAGTATCTTATTGAGGATTTTTACTTCTATGTTCATTAGGGAGATTGGCCCATAGTTCTCTTTTCTGGTTGGATCTTGCTCTGGTTTTGGTATCAAGGTAATATTTTCTTCCAGGGATGACTTCGAAAGTATTGCCTCCTATTCAATTTCATTAAGAGTTTGAGATGTGATGGCATTAGATCTTCTCTAAATTTCATATAGAATTCAGCAGTGACTCCGTGAAGACCTGGGCTTTTCTTTGTTGGTAGGTTTTTAATTATATCTTCAATTTCATTAACTGATACTGGCTTGTTTAGAATTTTTATATCTTCTTTATTAAGCTTTGGTAATTTATATGTATCTAAGACTCTGTCCATTTCTTCTGTGTTTTCCATCTTATTAGAATACAGTTTCCCAAAGTAGGTAGTGATGATTTTCTGGATTGCTTCAGTATCTGTTGTGATTTTACCTTTTTCATTCCTAATTGCATGAGTGTGAGTCTTTACTTGATAAGGCTAGCTAAGAGTTTATAAGTTTTGTATAATCTTTCAAAGAACCTACTCTTCAATTCATTGATTCTTTGTGTTGTTTTCTTAGTCTCCACTACAGTAATTTCTGCTCTGATCTTGATCATTTCCACCCTTTTATGAGCTTGGGCTTGACTTGCTCTTCTTCTTCTAGAACCTTGAGGTGCAGCATAAGGTTGTTTACTTGTGCTTGTTCTGTTTTCCTGATGTGACTGATGTGACCACTACAAGTTTTCCTCTTAGGACTGCTTTTGTTGCATCCTGTAAATTCTGCTATGTTGTATTGGCATTATCCTTTAATTTTAGATATTGTTTAATTCCCTCTCTAATTTCATCTGTGACCTATTGATTATTGAGGAGGGTGTTATTTAATAACTTCCTTGTGTTTATGAAGTTCTTGTTTAGAATTTCCTTTGACACTGATTCCCAATTTTATTGCATTATGATCTGATAATAAGTGTGAGATTATTTCAGTTCCTTTGTATTTAACTAAGCATGTTCTGTGAGCTAGTATGTGATCTGTTTTGGAGAATATCCCATGTGCAACTGAGAAGAATGTGTATTGTGATGTTGTGGGGTGCAACAGTCTGTATAAATCACTAAGTCCATTTGTTCAAAAGTTTGGTTCAGTTCTGATATTTCTTTGTTAGTTTTTTTGTCTGGTTGATCTATTTTTTTATAGTGAATTTAGCAGATCCCCCATTATATTTATATATGTGATTATTTGATTTTTTTTCATGTCCTTTAATATTTGTTATATGTGGTTGTGTGCATTGGTATTTGGTGCATATGTATTTATGATTACTATGTTCATCTTGGATTTTTTCTTAACAAGTGTATGGTGACTCAGTGTTTTGATCAGTTTTGGCTTGAAGTTCACTTTGCCTCCAAACAGAATACCTACCCCTTTTTTCTGTGGCCCTGTCACATGAAATATTGTTTTCCATCCTTTAACTTTCAGTCTATAAATTTATTTTTGAGTTATCTTGTTTCTTAACCCATTCTGCCAATCTGTTTCTTTTGATTGGTCAATTGAGACTATTTTCATCAATGGTTATACCTGATATGTAATAACTTATTTTTGTCATTTTATTTTCCTGTTGTGAGTTCCTTATCTTTCTACTCTGCTTAATTGCCTATCTTCCCCACTGGATTCTTTCTGTTGGAATTTTTGAGATTGTAGTCTCCTTTATCTCTTTCTAAAATATCCTTTAGAATACACTGGTGGCTTCATTTTGTGCTTATGAATTCCTTCAGATGTTCTATGTCATATGTCTCCATTGATTTTTTTTTTAATTAAAAAAAAATAAAAGTACAAAAACATATGAACAAACAGACACCAATTAGCATAAAAAATAGTACAGTCACAACTAATCTACAGACAAGGTGACATGGTCTCAACAGTGGTTATTGCTTTATCCATTGATATCTTCAAAGTGTAAATATATGAACCCATATACAGACATGCAAATTTAGTCAGACAATTAATCTTCTCAAC
>PVLD010022894.1:0-28440 GCA_004027595.1 Dinomys branickii | reverse complement strand
TTTTTTTTTTTTTTTTTTTCCGGGACTGGGGATCGAACTCAGGGCCCTAGTGCTTAGCGGCAAGCACTTAGCCCACTGAGCTGTACCTCCAGCCCTCCTTCAGCTTTTGTAGAGTATAGAACGTGAACAGAGTTTACATGTGCGTATGTGTATGTGTGCTTGTGTGCTTGTGTGTGTGTGTGTGTGTGTGTGTGTGTTTACATTTGTTTTATTCTATCATGCATTAAAGCGAGCGTTTCTTGTGCATGTGCAGCCATTCATGCAATGACAGGTCTTCATGTTTGCATTATAAAACTACTTCTGGATTTACTTACATCCTAGAAAATAACAAAAGAAAATATTTTGAGCAGATTTTACATTATGAAATGTGTTGAAAGATAATGAACAAGTGCTTCTTATTTTAAAGTTAATTATGTTCAAATCTTCCTTCAACTTTTTCTACCTTTAATACTTCCTGTTTTTCTTACTTTGTCAAATAAAGCTAAAATATATTAAAGAAGGCTTTTCTGAACCTAATATATACATTATAATTTAAACTCACAACTTTGTGGTAACAATATTTTTGAGTAATACTTGCTTGCTCCATAGATACCAGGGTAGAAAAATTGTCCCCACATCTCTAACACGACATTTGAATCATCTAGCTGCTCTGTTGAGTAGTACAGCAAGCTGCAGGACACTTTCCTGCCATCTGAACATTCTTTGCGAAGGAATCCCCTAGCGAACATGTCACCAAGTGATTTCTATTTGGTGCATGTGTTATCAGCACCAGCAGCAGCAGAAATGCTGATACAACTGTCAGAGTGGAGAGGGCTGTCACGGAAATCGTAAGAAGTTACGTGAGGGCCTGGCAGCCCTGTCGGCTCAGCACTCAGCTTGGAAAATATGGAGGAGCTCAGTCTGCAGGCACGTTTATGATTTTTCTTATTAGATGTCAATTCATTGCAACTCAATTCATCCTAAAATATAGGAACAATATTGAAAGTTTGGTAGTAAAAATTTAACCAGTAACAGCCGAGAAAGAAAATATAAGTAGATGGCAGAGCAGAATGCACACAGCAGAAAGACTTTGGAAATAAAACCCATCTAGATTTAAATCTGTGGTCTTCCAGTTACATGGTGGAACAAGCTACTAACATATATTAGGCTTTCCTTACCTGGAAAGTCCACATGAGATATGTACCTCATAGAGCTCAGGTGAAGAATGCATGAAGTATTGTTTCTAAAGAACAATCTCATTTGTTCTGCAAGGGTTTCGATAAATGGTGGGAAACTATTGCGTCACCACCACAAATGGCTTTAAATTCTTTACTTCACTGTCTTCTTGGTGCTTGTTGTTAACCTCTTTCTCCAGCAGTTACGAGCATTTTTGTTCATTTTTGCTTCTTTGGTCTGCTTAAACTCTGTGACTATTCCTGTTTGTGTACTCTAATTCTAGTATAATATTATGAATATGGTTTTTAAAAAGACAGGTAAATTTTGGTGACAGTTTCCTGTGTGGCAGATACCTTTTAGATATTTTAGATTATCCTTTTAAATTCTCACAGAATTTTTTAAGATGGTTACTTGCTTTGGTTAGGGTTCTCTAAAGGAGCAGAATCCATAGGAAAGCATTACATGTATTATGTATATGTAAACCGCACATAATTACCCAAGGGAAATTATTCAGAAGCCTTACAGGGCCCCAGGTGCGAGAGCACACAATGACTTCTGCATGCTAGAGAGCCTGAAGGTACGGTAACTGCTCATTCCAAGAAACCAGAAGCTGCAAAACAAGAGGGATCAAGGATGAAGCTTCCAAAGAGTCTGTGCTGTGAGCCTGCACTGGACACTAATGAAGAGGGAGCCTGATGTCCACTGGCAACAGCAACAAAAGACACAGCCGCCCTTGTAGGACGGAGCTTTTCAAACACAAGCGGGCTTCCTGCTTCCCCTTTCAGCCCATCTATCCTACGAGCCTTGCAGATAGTGCCAACCACGAGCAGAGTGGATCTCTCCCTGTCCCCTCGGTGTGCCGGCGTACACACCAGTCCTCTCTGCAAACATTACCCAGACACATTCAGAAATTGAGTTTAACTCATCTGGTAGCTCTTCTTAATCTAACCAAGCCGACAGTTACATTCTCCTGCACTCTGGACATACACTGCCTTGTCTCCCCTGCTGAGTAATAATTCAATTGCTCCTTGGTACTCTGGCTCAGTCATCCCCGTCAATGCTGTAACTCACTTCTTTGGCCTGTTGACTCAGTGTCATGATGAAACCACAAAGACCTAGAGGAAGTATTCTCACTCTGAAACTGAGACCCTAGGTTAGCAGAGGATACAGTTGCAAGAACAGAAAGCAAATTTTTTTCCTAGTAGATGTCTAGGGGTAATGGTGAGTGGTATCGTTCCCATTTCCACCCCTTAATGCCTGGACCCATGAGTCCTGACTATAGGAAAAACCGTAGCACACATTGGTCACTGATTCGGAACCAGTGCAACCTTCTAGAGAACCTTGCCCCAACCCTGCAGATAATCCCTACCTGATGCCGCATACGCAAGAGCTCATTCTACCTTTCTATCCAGCTGATTCTCAATGGTAAGGAAGAGATTAGACAAGTGAATTTCACTGTCATGAGCCAATTAGCATACTTCTTTGGCTGTGGAGTACATTCTTCCGACATCAGTTATGATATATATAATACGATAGTAGTTACGGCACACAACACACATGGCATTTGGTAGAAACATGATATGTCCAGAAGGCAAATCTATTTCCAGAGTAAGAGTGGATTCCAGTAAACACAAATCGCGGTCCCTTCCATGACGGAAGTGGCCCAATATAACCCAGCTGCCACCAGGTGCAGGCTGGTCACCTGGGGGAATGGTGCTGTCCTGGAGGCGCAGTGTCGGTCTCTGCTGCTGGCGGATTGAACACAGTGGCTGTGGACAGTCCCTGTCCCTGAGCCCACGCATAACCTCCAGCCCTGCACTGCGGCCACTTTGTTCCTGAACCCACTGGGCGATAACGGGAGTGAGTATGGGTAAAGAATGACGGCTATCAGTAGAGGAGAGCATTCTAGCCACTGAGCGCTAAAATTCGCTTCTGCAAGGCAACCTTGCAGTAAACATTTGTGCAGGACACACGTAACTTCAGATCCTTCACCTGTACGGAGAAGTCTACCCACATGTCTCTTTTCCAAATATTTTTGTTACCAGTTTTGCAATTATGTTTCTTTCAAGTCCCTGATCACCCAGACCACTGACTACAGCCAGTGAATCAGTGTATAGTCACACATTTGACTATTTTCAATCCAAGCAAAATATAGGACCAGGTACACCTCTCAAAGTTGTGTCCACGGTGAAGATCTCCTTTCATCACCGTCCTACAGGGATGCCCCGGGAAGGCACAGTAGTGCAGCGGTCCATGTTTGGGAGGTGCCTGTGTAACCTGCACAACCACCTGTGAGCCAGGCCTGAGTCTTTTGCTCTGTCAACTGATCATACGCCCCCATCAGCATCATAATCACTAGCATTTTGTTCTGTTTTTTGTTTTTGTTTTTGTTTTTGTTCCTTAATTCTACAACTTACTCATATTTTTATACTCAAGTTTTATTGTAACATACAGAATACAGTTATAAAATAATAGAGAAATTTTAGTGATGATGTTCTATTTGCCAGGCACCTTTTTGGTGTTTTAAATTATCTTTTAAAACTATCACAAGAACTTTATCATGTAGCTACTACTGTGATCTTCATTTTGATAACGCGATGTTCTCCAGGTTGTCTCTTGTCAGAGAGGTAAGAAATCTAGAGCCTGGATTCCAAACGTAAGTATCTGGCTTTTGAGCAATTTGGAAATCAGGAAAGAAAGGAACGCTGGAGAACTAAATAAGGTGGCAGACTGCCACCTAGTGATACAGCCTTGGAATAACAGTGAATTAATCACAAGTCGGGGTCACAGTGAGAATCCAAGGCAGGAGGACTAGTGCCCGAGGAAAAGCGGCATTTGGTGTCACTGAGAAACAGCCAACAACGAAGGATGTTCAAATTTGGGAAATATCTGGCTTATTTCTCTTTTTTACTTTATACCTTAGGCACTGATCGATATGATTTAAAAGCTACACAGTTTAAATATTAAGCACTTTTAACCTTAACAAAAATGCATGCAGTGTTCCAGGTACTTGCCCTAAATGAACCATTGCACCAGCATGCTGTGTTTATCTCTGTGTTTTATGGTTGGATAAAGCACATTGAGTAATAGATTTCATTATGTGATTAAAAGATTTATTCACATCATTTGGCATTAAGCTCTGTGAGTAATTTAATATATATTGATTAGTAATTAATGAGTAGAAGAGTGAGTGGATCAATGAGAATGAGACCTGTATGACAGTGGTGCAGAGCAATTAAATACTACACTCCTGACTTGCTACTGCAATCCAGTACCTTCCAGTTTCATATATTTGACTGTTCATCAGTTAGGGAGCTGTTGTGTTCCGGGTACAGTCTGGAAGTTCTTCTGTACCAGTATGCTTTCTCCTAGTCTGTACTGGACAAAATATTCAATGCTCACAATTTAAAAGAAGAAAGTTTAATTCGGATCAGTGTGTGGTCAGCTGACAACAACCAGAAACATCACAGTGGAAGGCAGTAGTGGAGCAAAGCTCTTCAGCTCACGGCAGTCAGGAAGCAGAGCCAGGGGAAAGGACTGGAGGCAGAGGGACCAGGGACCACACGGAGACCGCAGCGCCATGCTCCCTGACTCACACTGACACACACCGCACTGTACTTCTTCAGTGCTCTGGGCAGAGCAGTCAAGGTCAAAGATGCGCCACCATAACCACTGTATAGTTGTTCAGACAAAAAATTTGAGTCTCATGAAACTCATTTAAGTGTTGTTGGTGGTAGGATCCCTCTCAGTGTGCATTGAAAACATGACCAAAGGGGAACATTGGTAGAATAAAACAAAATACAAAACCTTGTCCAAGGTACTATATGTCTTAGCTACTTTTCCTGTTGCTGAGACAAAATAACCAACACCCAAAGTGAGAGGGAGAAAGGTTTAGTTAGACCACACTTTGTAGAGGTTTCAGTCTGTAATCCACTGGCTCCAGGGTAGAGCCCTTGGTAGAGGAGAACAATCATGGTGCAAAGAAAGTAGCAGAGCAGAAAATGAGAGAGGAGAGAGGAGAGCAAGCCTCCCCCTCCCTCAGTGTGCGCAGCTGACCCTCCCATGCTAGGCGTAGCACTCACGCCCTTTAATCCCAGCATTAGAATGGGACTCAGTCACAAACTCTAGATTCAGCCATCTCAGAAAAGCCCAGTCCTCCCATAACCACAGGAGTCTTGGGGGGACATCCAGACACAAACCATAAAACTACACTAAAAAATGGTAGCCAGTTAGGAAAATTTACCCCTGTTAAAAATCACAGAAGATGAAGATATATCAGTTATCAGTTATGTATTATTTGCTACACGTAGACATCCATCTTGGTGCAATTGGCACAGTGCTACCCTGTCATAGGACCTCCTAAAGAGAATAACCATTAACAGACTTCAACTGTACTACAAGAGACAGTTTACATCACCATCACTATAGCATTTGCTCACCCACATGGACCACACTCATCTAAGTATGCTTCCCTCAAGTATAGCAGAGTACACACCAATTGTCATAGGCTAAGTCTACTATTCCAAAGTCCAAGTTTAACCAGCACCAATTAATCTTTCTGTTGCCTAATGGACACTAAAACCCATAGTCAAATACAACCTGAATCTGTTTCTGTGGTGCTGAAGTAATGATTATAACCAAGGCTTCCATGCCCAAAGGAAGTAAGTGATGCCTTTTAAAGAGCACTACCCATATCAGTGAGTCCTTCTGCCTACATCTGTGTGCTTAAGAGTACAACGTTTTGAGCAGTCATCATGCCTGTGAGTAATTTTCTCCCAAATGTTCCCATTTTGCCATAGAAAAACATGATGCAATGTAGTTATCACAGATAAAAGAATTGAAATGCAGAAAAGTAACTTGACTGAAGGCACTTATCTGATAAGTGTGAAAGTCAACATTTCAAAGTCCTGAAGACACTGACTAAATACTGAATATTGGAGGATACCATAAAAATGTGGAACACAAAGGATAAGGCATAATTTAGAGACAATAAAGGAAAAGGAAAGAAAAGCAGGACTGATCTGACATGTGGCTGGTTGGCTGCTCAAAATCTGAGTACAGGAATAGAATTAAGCAAACCTACAGAAATGTATAAGTACCTGTCCTGAAATCCCCTACAAGGAAATCTACATCTTCAAGGAAGCCCTTAGAAAGGACTGGAGTAACACAAAATAAGAAATTCACCACGTGTATTTTAATGATCTATACTTCAGAAAAAAAAGTAATCTTGGGCTGTGCAGTGCTGGGACAAACTCAATCCTGGAATTACCTATCTAAATAAATAGGAAAGAAAATTAGTAACCGTAATGTTTCTCTAAGATAATTTTAAATATATATTGAATCTTATTTCTGGAAATCTAGCCAAAGATATAAAATTGAATTATAAGATATTTTTCTTCTATGAAAGTATTCAACAATATTTGTTCATACATTTTATAAAGATTACATTAAATGAACAAGAAAAATGTTTAGAATCAAACCAATTGCCAGTAAAAGGGTAGGCTGTCCTGCCTGATAAATTTGAACTCCAGGTTAGCAACATTTTTTAAAGATATATAAAAACTGTTGTCCATCTAAAACTCAAACTTAATAATATATCTTATAGTTTTTTCAATTAAATCAGGTAGATGTAATAGATAAGTGAAAGATTTTTAAAACAAGGATAAAAACTTTTAAACATAAATGGATTTTAACTAGATCAAAAAGATATGATATTTCGTGTTTTTTGTCCTGTTAACACTTGAAAAAACATTTTTGTTCTCCATCTCTTTCATGGGTATATTGTACTATTGAGTCTTAAACAAGACACTTTGTAAAGACAATATATGCTAACTAGCATAGCTAATACTTCTGCAAGCGGTCACTGAATAAGAGATGTAATGGTGTTTTAGTACAGTCAGTTAAATATGTGTATGTACATATGTACTAATAGAAATATATAGTTTTGTGTATGGATTAAAACATATAAAAATATACAGTGTGTACATTATATAGATATGGAGAGAGGATGCGAGAGACGGAAGAAAAAGAGAGACTGGGAAAGAAGATGCATCATGTGAAGTTAATTCTAAACGTAGTCATTTTTGTTTCATATAAGTTTACCCCTTGACATAGGCATGAAAACTAGCAAGCAATTCTCAGACTCCAATTACTGAAAGGAAAGGAAATTCCTACTGTAGTTTCAGGCCAAGATCTCTATATTCAACAAGAGAATTATAAAAACCTAGCAAACAAAAAAATAACAGCAACAGAAACTGCCTTTCAGCCTATCTCTGGGAAATGAGTGTGCTAATTTATAGTCTCCCTGCACGCCCGCTTGCCTCATTACAACCCACTCTCTGTGTACAGCAGCCAAAATGTAAACCTCTGCTTAAAATCCTTCCAAACAATTCCATCATTCTCTGCATAAAGGCCTACCTTTAACACAGCCTATAATTAGGGTGACTCAGAGTTCCGGACACCACCTGTTGTTCCGGTGTAATCATTTGTCGTACCGCCTTTTCACTCTCAAAAACGATCTCTTTCAGATAGTAAGTTACACTGTTACCTCTCCTCATTCTGGCTTTTTCTATTTTTCCACTTTTCTATACTCTGCACTCACCAGCCACACTGAATTTCTTTTGGGTCCTGGAAGATACCATTCTGCTTCCGGTCCTGGGCCTCTTGGCAGGCTCTCCCTTAACCGTTTTTCTCTGCTGCGCCCCCTTGCAGGCTTCTGCCTCTCTAAAACCTGTGCACCAGTCACATGTTAATCCAAATCTTGCTTTTTCACCCCAGGCAGTTCACCCATTTTCTACCAGAGCAGGTGCAATCCTCTGTTTATTAGCACCATATATCTCTCAGCTTATCACCAAGATTATAAGACATGTATTGACAAGGTTGTTTGACTAATGACCACCTTTCCAGTTTCACGGTAGCTCCCAGATTCTATTTATTGCTTTTTTTGTTCTGCAAATCACTGTATCTAGTACCCATAATTGGCACATAATTTGTTCTTAAAAATTATTTGTTGAACTCATAGCAGAAGGAGTCACGTAAACCTTTTGATAAAAGAACACAGAACCATATTAATATACCTGTTTCAAAAATGTTATATGTGTCCTCTGATAAAAAGCTTTGTGAGATTGGCTTGACTCTTTTGTGCATTTACAAACTAATGGTACTCATTTCTTATCTGCACCGATTCACAACTGGTTGTCAGAAAATTTCTATTCTATTGTTTTTCCTTTGTTTGGCAACCACAGTCCACTTACATGTGAAGTAGCACACCCAGCCTACTTTTTAAGGAGATTTTTGTCTCTGCCTCTACCCCTTAGTTATGCTAGCGTGTTAGACATTTTACTGCCTCCATTAAAACACTATTATGTCTTGATTTGCAGGTAATCATCTCCAGCCTGTGGTGGATGTATTTCCAAACGCTTTTGCCAGAGTTTTATTGCTAATGATCTCTGTGGCTTTTTGCTTTCACTCACTTTATGTTCTATTTTTATAGGGGGTGGGGTTCTTGAAAATTCAAAACATGCTATAGTCACCTTTTTCTTAATGTTAAAATTCTGCTACATCAAATTCTGAGTGCCCAGATTTCCACAAGCCCTGTTTGTACATATCCTATATCTTATCCAGATTACTGGAAACCAGTCAATGAAAATTCAAAATATGGCATCATTGCAATTATAATAATAATAGTAAACAGTTATTAGTTCCTTACTGTGTAACAGATAATATTCTAAGTGTGTTTCATGTAGTAAGTCAAATCTCTATCAAGAGAACCATAAAAATGCAAAATGTAACAGAGCATTTTGAAGCAATTAGCTTAGAACAAAGAAAAATCATTATGAAAACACAGATACTGTGCCTTGGGGGAAGAATGTCAAGTCCTTGGTTCAAGGATAGAAATAAAGAAAGTGAATGATTTTAAGTACAGTCTGCCTTCAATTTCATGCTCGGTTTCAAGATAGTTAATGTTTGGCCTCTAACATTAATATTCTTTAATGGACACTCTGGACACTGTTATTGGATGATTACAATAGATACTCTGTTGCAGCAGCTGTCTTTAGAACACAGTTTCCATAGCTAAAATTTCCACCTAGCAGATTAAAAACATCCCACAAAGTATGTCCTAACTTCCCTCTAATGTAATCCCAAGACTGAATTCAAAATTTTCTCTACTAAGAAATAGTAATCTCCTTCAAAAACTTAAAGAGTTTACCAAAAATGCAGGAATCACATACCTCAATAAGAGGAAGATATAGTCTATGGACTCCTGAGAAAAAAATATTGATGTGAACAGAATAAAACTGATTGACAATCAAACTAAACATAGATACACTGATGAAATAATGAACCAACTTATCTGTAACAAAAAAATTTATAAGAATTTATAAGCTATTGCTGAGGGAGGAGAGACTTCCGGGAAGATGGCGACCGGGTAGGCAGCAGAGAGAGAACCTCCCAGAGGATTACCACCCAGACAATGGAATATAGCAATATAAAGAC
Organism: Dinomys branickii; assembly: GCA_004027595.1. NCBI lineage: Eukaryota > Metazoa > Chordata > Mammalia > Rodentia > Dinomyidae > Dinomys > Dinomys branickii. The sequence goes on along the minus strand of PVLD010022894.1, from coordinate 18,789 downwards.
AGAAAGGAGAGAGGTGTGTACCCTGAACCCAAGAAGGGTCTGAAATGGGAACTGAAGCCCTAGGAAAGACCAAGCAAAACCTCTCCTGGAGGAAAGGATCGGAGGGCCGCCGCAGCACAGTCGGAGGGAAAAGAGACGGAGAAAGAGGAAGCCACTGCTTCAAACACACTCTTGGCCCAAGCCCTCGTTCCAGCAATCGCAGCTTCAGCTTCAGAGACCCACGCTCATGGAAGCCTCCTGACTTGGCCAGGGGAGAGCGGAGTTCCAAGAGCTGGTCCAGGTCTGGAGAAGAGAGGGCGCAGCCAGGGAAAGAGGCAATGGTGGTTGGGAACTGTTGTCAAATCCAGTGTGAGGATGAGAGGTTGCAACAGCCAGGAGTCCCCACTCTGCAGCAACCTTCCTAATCAGCACCTGGAGGCAAGGTGGAGCCAGAGCAGCCAGTACACATCCCACCACACCCAGCTCTATGCCTGCCTCGAGGCTGTGGCCTCCTGCCTCGAGGCTGTGGCCTCCTGCCTCTCCACTGTGTGGACGGCTGCCAGTGGGGAGCGGTGGGGTGCATCGGAAGCGACATCAGAGCCACAGCAACTCCCAGGGATCCAGCCAAGGAACAAATGGGAGCTGGAGCACAACAGCAAGAGAGAGCTGCAGATGGAGGTGGCTCACATGGCCCCACGCCCTTCTCACTCCAGCATCAAGCAGGAAGCATGAACTGAGTTACTGGGCTTCAGCTCCCACCCTGAACGCCCTCTGTGAGCACCTTGAGCCTCAGCGGCCTGCGCAATCACCACCTGTTCCTGACAGCAATGGGACGAGTCCACAGGCTTCAGGACTCACCCCAAACTACTAATATGAGCAACAAGAGTGTCTCCATACTGCTTGCATATATGAACCTTGAATGAACCCATGGCGACCGGGTGGGCAGTAGAGAGAGAACCTCCCGGAAGAATGCCACTCAGACATAGGAATATAGCAACATGTGAAGGACAGAAAGGAAAGAGGTGGATATCCTGAACTCAAGAAGGACCTGAAATGGGAACTGAAACCCTTGGAAAGACTAAGCAAAACCTCCTCTGGAGGAGGGGATCGGAGATCTGCCATGGTGCAGTCCGAGGGAGACGAGAGGGAGAGGGAGGAGGTCACCGCTCCAACCACACCCTTGGCCCACGCCCTTGTCTCGGCATTCGCAGCTTCAGCTTCAGAGACCCATTTCCCAGCTGCAAGGGGTGGGGAATGGTAATGCTGGAGATCAGGAGGAGGTGGGAGGAGAAGAAAGGGCCTCTGGCATCAAGGCAACGGGACAGAGCCAAAAGGGTCACAGAGGGCGCCCTGATGGGGGCACATGCCCTGCGGCTGCGCTGCGGTGGGCCCCGCAGCTGCTCTGCTGTGGGTCCCGCGGCTGCCCCGTAGTGGGCCCTGATGCTGCTCTGCAGTGGGCCCTGTGGCTTCTCCGCTGTGGGCCCCGTGGCTGTTCTGCTGCTGCTCTGCAGTGGGCCCAGTGGCTGCTCCACTGAGGGCCCCGCTCAGGGCACCTCATGGACTGGACCCGCCCCCATCCATAGCACGATGACAGGGTGGAGCCAGGCGGTCCACTGTGAGCATATGTGCTTTCCCACCTCCAACCGTGGCAGTTTGTATACACCCATGTATGTTATAGTATAGTCTGAGGCAGCTATATCTCTTCCCAAGGCGAGAGTCCAAGGATATAGATAAACCCAGGAGTACAGTTATTATCACAGGGAAGATGACTGATTGAGTGGTAGGGCAATGGAAATGAGAGAGGAGAAAAATTGAACGATCAAATGAGCCATCATCTGTGTAACTGAGTAACAAAGGTGAAGGTAACATTATGTAGGACAGCATCCAGAGCTAATTCCCTTCTATTTTCTCTATAATTCTGTATTTCCTCAATGGTTTCTGTATTAACAGAAGTGAAGATAACTTTATATTATACAGCATCCAGTGCAAATTCCCTACTATCTTCTCTATAATTTGGTATTTACTTTAATGTTTTTGTGTTAACTAATGTGAAGATAACTATGTAATACAACATCCATTTCTAATTCCTTACTATATTCTGTATAACTTTGTATTTTCTGTATTGTTTATGGCTTTTCTGGTTCATATGTCTCCATTCTTTTGTCTTTAAAATAAAATTATATATATATATATATATATATATATATATATAAGCGCTATTGCTATGACTTGGATAGCTGGTCCTATTATATAAGCTTCTTTGTTTAACTCAGTTATGATTTGAAAAACCAACTTTCACCCATTCAGTCAGGTCTTCCTTTGCCTGAGAGCCTCAGGAACTCTTGGCTTTGAAGTTCTAGTCAAGTAAGTTTTACTAAAAAACACAACTGCTTTTATTAGTTCAGTGATGGTTAGAGAGATGTAAAAAGTGAAATTAGCATTAGCTATTGATCTCCCAGTTAATTAACTTCTATCCTGAAGTACAGATCATCCCAAGTAATGGTTTGCATGCTAATAAAGAAAAATGCTCTTTATGGTAGATGTGTATTTGATTCTTCTACATCAAACTCAGAGGCAAGAATCTAGTAAATGTTAAATTCTTTTCCTCTTGGCTTCAGGAATCACCCTTAGTCTCACTATTAATTCAATTCCTACAAATGAACGACTTTTGTCTTCATTTAAGTCTGTATGTATTCAGTGAGTCCTTTTCACCGTATCTTGGGATTTCAGTGCTCCCCGTCTCTCTCAAGGTAGCAAGTCCCTTGTCCTTCTAATTGGAACCTAGATCTCTACCTTGTTTCTCTGCAATTTAATTAATGAAAACACTATAATTCACTGTATTACCTAAAAAGGTTAAATTACAAATGTTTCAAACATGTTACCTGTAACTATAATGTAAACTTGTATGTAAATATAAACATAGATGTGTATATAATATATGTGAATATGTACCCTCTAGGAGGAGTTTAGAAAGACATTTCTTATAAAGTATTGGTTCACATGGGTACAAAGGCTGAAGGTCCCACAATCTGCCACCTGAAAGCTGGAGGCCAAAGAGAGCTGCTGATGAAGGTCAAAACAAGTACTAGATGCTACTACTGCAAACTCTCCTCTGAATCTAACAGCCTAAACACAAGGGGTATCAAGGAGGAAAGACTGGTCTCCCAGCTCAAACCCTCAGTCAGAGAACAAATTCCACCTTCCTCTACCTTTATTGTATTTATCCCCTGGACAGCTTCCACGCCACCTACTCACATTGAAAGAGGGATGCCTGACTCATTCAACAATTCACATGTTAGTCTCTTTCCTAAACACTCTAACAGACACATCCAGAAGTAATATTTAACCCCAAGTCTGGGCATCCTGTGGTCCAGTCTAGGGGACATGTAAAATTAACATCATGGTATGTTGCATGTGAAAATGCCCAAAGCAATTTTTAAGAGGCATGCAATGAAATAGTAAGTAGATTATCATTCTTTTTTAACTGGTGATCCATGAGGAACTATAGAGATTACTGATTTGCTTCTAATAGCCAAACTACATACATTCCTTAAAAAATGTTTTCTTCTTTGTTACAACAAAGTTGTTTGAGGTCAACAAGCTATGAAACATTTAAATCAATATTAGAATATGGAATCTTAGCATCTAGCTTTCACAAACAATAAAGGTTACTGATTGATGTGAATACAGGTATGTTTTCAGGTAAAGGTGAGAAGTGACACAGAGAATAAACACAATAAATTGTTTCCATGTGCTTCACTTCAATTAGCATCTCAAGAGGTCAGAAAGCTTCAAATTTCAAAGTTCATTTACTTTATTTCTAGAATAATTTTGTGCAAATGTAACTTGTAACACACACACAAAGGTAGGAACTTTCAGGAACCTGCGCTTGCTAGGCAGGCGCTTATTCCACTGAGCTATATCCCCAGCCCCCAAAGGTAGGAACGTTTTATAACCAAATGCAATTATTTAGGAATTAGTTCATCAAATCCTACCTATTCTGGATAATAGAATATTGACAGTTGTGTAGGCTACTTCACAGCAAGGTATCAAGGTATAATCATATCTAAATGGAATATCAATAAAAATTAGCATACAATCATTGCAGAATTTGGTGTAAGTCACTGGTCATCAAATAAAGTGTGGCTTTATGAGTAATTGTATTTTATCCCATGGAAAATTTCTCTTCTCTCATTTTTAGGGTTGACTAGGTTTCTTATAAATGTCTCAAAATGGGTCATGTCCTCATAGTTTAGGAATTCCTTGTAACAAGTACAAAATTAATTGGTAAGTACTATCAACTTTACTTTTTTCTATTTTCGAAGGTTCGCTTTTAAGCTGAGATCTTATCAACTATGTTGATAACTGGCTATTTACTCCAATACTGTGATAAGTATCTATGAGAGTGAGTTCTGCCCATTTTTGTTCCCCTATCTGTCCTTTTTGAAGGGTGTATCAACCTGTTGAGATTTACAGTTGATAATTTCAAACATTACACAGTCTAGACACTCAACAGATGACTAAGCATCTTATATTCACTTTCTTTATTTTTAAAGTACTACAACAGCCTTATGGTAAGTATGACTATTCACCCTCATGGATGAGAAAGTTTAGGCACTTGCTGGCATTCAGCTGGACCAAGTTTCCATAGATTAGGGGTGTGCCATTACTGAGGACACTCAAGGGAAACAGAATCTCTCTCTCTCTCTCTCTCTCTCTCTCTCTCTCTCTCTCTCTCTCACACACACACACACACACACACACACACACATACACACACACACACACACACACACACACACACCACACAGAGGGAGGAATTGATGAGCACAATTATAAATGATGAGACATCCCATAATCTGCCCTTTGCAAGTTGGAGATTTACTTGAGGGTCTAAAAATCTAGGGAGCTGATGGTGTGGATCTCTGCTAGAGGGAAGGAGAAGACCAATGTCACAGTTCAAAATAGCAGACATGCCGGGCATGGTGGTGCATGCCTGTAATCCCAGAACTCAGCAGGCTGAGGCAGGAGGATCATTGGGAGTTCGAGGCCAGTCTGGGCTACAAAGTGAGCTCAAGGTCAGCCTGAACTGCATAGTGAGACCCTGTCTCAAAAAAAAAAAAAAAAAAAAAGGAAGCAGAAGAAGTGAATCTTTCTAACATTTTATTTTACTTAAGCCCTTGGTAGGCTGGATGATGACAATTTACACTGAGGAGAGTTTTGACATTACTGAGTCCACTGATTCAAGTCCTAATTTCATTTGGAAATCATCTCATAGACACTCTGAGAAATAATATTGAATCTTGGCATGGCTTGGCTTTGTCAAGTGACATTAAATTGGCCATTACAGTCATCAAGGTAGAAAAGCATGATATGCCTAGATGCTGCTGCCAGATTATTTGCATTCAAGTCCTGGATGTTCTCCTTTGCTAGTTTTGTGACCTCTTTCCATTATCTGACCTTTCTGAGCATCGGTGTCTTCACCATCACAATAGGCATAATGATCCTTCACAATTCAGACTGTTGTCAATAATGAGAGAGAAAGCACATACACAGCTTGGCATATAGAACCTGACACGGGATAAAAGACTCAAAATGTTACTGATTAGCGAAGAGTACATTTCACATTTCCCTCACTTTAGTGGGAAAAGCTTGTTCTGCCATCTACATATGGAAACAAAGTTTAGCTTTTGTGTCAGTTCAAAAGCTTCCTGTATTCCATAGAAATGTGCATAGCATCACTAAAAGTTCTCCTGACTGCACAAGCACATTATTTTTCTTAACCAATCATGCTACCAGGGAAGACAACACAAAAACAAGGAAAAGTAAATGTGAAAGTCTAATCATAACAGAATTTAAATATTTGCTTCCAAATTTACCTGTGTAAAACTTGTTTCTTTTATTGTTCTTTCCCTCAACAATTGCTATTGTGTCACATGATAGGCTTTTGGCTAAACACCTGTTATTTAATAGTCACCTCTTAGAAAAATACTATAAAATAGGAACTTTATCATCATGTTATAGATAAGAGTATGCAGGTCCAGATAGTTACTTAATTTTTCAAAAATAATGCAGCCCTACAACAACCATTACTAATTTCCTACCACTTTGTCTGTAACTCTGTATTGTTTGTATTTTTCTTATGCTATTTTGTAAATGGATGTCTGTTTGTTAATATGTTTTCTTCCTTTATTCTTAAAATAAAATAAAAAAAACCAACGCAGCCCTACCAGGCAGAGCTGGGTACGACCCAGTCTTTTAATTCTGGACCACTACCTGTGTACTTATCTACCAGTCTTTCCTCACCAATTTATCTACATTTATCACATGATAAATGTTTCCACTTTGGCAATCAACATTCAAATTCAAATCATCTGTTAGTTTTGGAGTTAAAAAAAATCCATAGCTGTTTCTTTTCCCTTTCACAATGTCTATTGTACCTGCTCAAATAGGAAGGGGCAACTGGGATGAAGGAGGGGGAGAGTAAAAAGAAAGAAGGAAGAGGGAAAAATATGTATGTATACACACGGGCTAGCTAGGATAACTGTACTGCTAATAGCTGTTGGTTTATTGAAAGGAACGGTTAATGCGTAATTGTTTCATCAATCTCGCGTGCCTGTATCTGGTTACATGTGCAGCCATTCTGAAGTTGACACTGTGTAGTATAACAACCATTGTTAATATCCTATCATCATGTTTTGAAATTCTGTATCATTTCTATTGCTCTCAATGTTGTTTTGTTTATGTATTTGTTTTGTTATGTTGTTTTTTTAATGAAAAACAAAATTTATATACATATATATATATATATATATGAAGATAGCTGGAATAGGTCTGTTGCTGAGGTCTGTAGTTTATGGAGAGGAACAGTCAATGCTTAAAATTTTCTTTTTTCTTGATCAGTTTTACACACTTTAATTTGGCAATTAGAATGACTGATCTGAAAACAATATGCAGTATAAGAACCACTGCTGAACTCCTACCATTTTGTATGGTGAAGCTCTGCATCATTTCCAATTTTTTTAAATTATTTTTTTTTACTTGTTACTGTCTTTGATTGTTTGATCAGTCTTACATTCTTATGTCTAATGGACTAAGTGACTTTATTGAAGATAACCATGTGTAATTCAGCAACAATTGTAAATTTGAATCATTTTGTCTTGAGGCCATGTATCATTTTTGTTGTTTTTGCGTTGTTTTGATTTTGTATTCATTGTTGCTTTGGCAGTTTTTTAATTTGTAAAATAAAAAATTCATAACTGTTCACACATTTAATTCGTAGATATATGATCAATTTTAGTGCAACTAAAACTAGTATCAAAATGATAACAAAGACAGAAATTTCACCCTGAGCTTTTGAACTGGTAAGACAGAAATTTTATATTCTTCTTAATAAGGTTTCCAGAATTCAGTCCTCCAATAAGTTTTTCATTTACTTCTCCCTTCCTGGGCAATAGTATGCACATGAAGGTCTTTTGAAGGTACATTAATTTCACGTTATGCAAGGACGTAATTACATACTAAATTAATTCACTTCCTCTCTAGTCACTGACTTCCTTCTGCCCAAGGTTAACCTTTCTGGTTACATTATAAGATAAATACGTTGAAATTTTCTTCAAATAAGAGTCATAGCATTTCAGACTTTGAAGAACATATTACTTTAAAACTTTCCTGCCAAAATCAGGGAAATGAATCATTACAAAATCCAAATTTCATGTGGGAATAGGATATTATGTCTCCTGATACAGTCAAATTCCTTCAAAAACTAACTATATCAAGACAAGACTAACCCTGTAAGAGACATTTCCTCAAGAAAGAAATTTATTATTTGGATGGAAAGAAAGACATGCAGAGATAGAATTTCATCAGCTATGACAGAATTTCCATTAGAGAACGTTACCATAGTAACATATACATGTATCAGCAACAGTATTATCAGAAGTAGGAATGAGGTACAAAAATCACGTGGTATAAAGCACAAATTTTGTGTCTATTAGCATCTTGAAACTGTAAAAGTAAAATTGTTCAAAGTTTAAACTAAAGACAAAAACGAAAATTGCTTAAGGCAAGTGATGAGTCATCATGTGTTTTTTTTTTTTTGGTTTTTTTTTAACCCAGGAGGGCTGCTCTCACTACATCAGAGGCAGTACCAGCTCCCAAAAACTAGTGCCCTGGGACAGAGGTAACTTACCTCACATTAACTCTAGGAAATAGGCCTCTGAACCTGGAACCTACTGGATCCTCAGGCTCCTTTAAAGGCTGATTTAGTTTTAGGAGGGGAAAAACTAGGATTATGAAATTTGGGATGCACAAATTATTTGCAGCTACTCCATTACTGGAATAAATTGGCAAGAAACATCAAATGTCTTGATTACCAGTAAAAGAGAGAAAATATGAAGAAAACATCATCCTGGAGCACAGCACTCATCTAATCATTCCAGTAAGTTGTCTCTAAATGTTACATTAAAGAACTCTGACAAGCTGATAGACATCAGGCATCAATTAAAGTATCTGTTCTGTCCCGGAATCTGTATCTTTTCACAACATCCTCTATCTGGGAAAAGACTTTCATACATTTATAATCACTTCCAAGTGTGAAAGGTAACCTTTATTCTTGTAATTAGAGATCAAATAGAAAGATCTGAAGTCACGGTGTACACATTCTTCAAAATATTTTAAGCTTCAATCATTTCTACTCTCTGCTTTTATCTTCTGAGGTTAAAGTCTTCCTTTGTGTTCGTGCATCATTAAATGGGAACTGGTCAATCCCATTTCATCTGCAACTCTATTGAAAAGTCCAGTAACTCCCTAAAGTAGAATCATTTACAGGAACACTACTAAACTCTATTTTTAAATTCTTTTTGAGGCAAAAGCACTTCTAAACAAAAAGCAGGACATAACACGTCCAGCAAGATGCAAAGTACTTATTTTTAACATTCCCTATCTTGTTTTATTTTAAAATATTGAATAGGCAGCTAACGAAAAGTTGGCATAGAGTGAGGCACACTAGAGTAAAGGCCATCTGCTCATGTGAATACTTTTCTCCCCTGAAAAGAGCTATTCTGTTTACATGTCATGCTGACCACTCTAATACTCCAATTTAGTTGAAAATTTCTCCAGGAACTTTATGGACATCTAAAAGAAAATTCATTTTGAAAAATAAGAAGTAACATTTCTATAAATATGATACTGATAAAATAATATTTAATTTCTGTTTGATGTAAAACTGCTATCAAACATAGAAATATTAGGATTTGCCCAATTAAAATTCAGCATTTAATACGATCTAAATTTTTCAAGCGGTAGTTACAGAATCAGCAGGCAGTTCTGAGAGTCTAACACATTTTAACACTGTAGGTGTGTGGGTGCGTAGATGGGTAAATAAGCAGTGTTAAGAGAGCATAACACCTACTCAAGCCATTCATAATACATACAGTTTTATTTGAATATTTTTGCAAGTACTTTACTTATTTAAGGCAATTAAGTTGGCCCAAAAATGACCCTAACCTCAAATTTTGAGGTTATCATTATTGAGTTTACTAGCTACTAATTTACTCAACAAAGTAAAAAAGTCATCTTCACTGGCTGACACAGAAAAAGTATACCCCTTACCTCTTCCTTTGCCATACCATCAGGAGGAGCCTAGTGAATACCTAGAAACCTAACTGTCCTTCCTTTTCTATTTAACATAGAAATTCTAGCCAGAGTAATTAAGCAAGAAAAAGAAATGAAAGTTATCTGAATTAGAAAATGAGTTAAAATGTATCTTTCCGCAGATGATTTTATTATATGTGCACATACAGAAAATCCTAAAGATATCACCAGGAAAACCTTCAGAAATAATAAATACATTTAGTTTTACTTTCAGGCTAAAAAGTAATATACAAAAGTATACAAAAGTATATGCTAAAGTATATACAAAGTTTATACAAAGTTTATACAAAAGTAATATACAAAACTAATATACAAAAGTCAGTGGGAATACAAAGAGTATCTTGAAAAGAGATTAATAAAAACAATCCATATGCTCTCTATCCAAAAGAAGAATACTTGGAAATAAGTCAAAAATCTCTATAATTTTGTGTCGGTCTCCATTAACCTTTTTTTCAATTTTGTTACTCTTCTGCCCAACTTAATATCTCATACATAATAGGCATGAAGTACATATTTGTTAAATGAAGACATAATGACACAACAGATTTAGTAATGGGAATAGAACCTCCTAAACATAGCAGGTTTGCTGATAGAAATACAGTTGTACAGGAGTTTGAATAAACATAAGCAAATGTCATGGCTTGAAGAAGGATGTTCCTAAAAATCTACTTCCTTGTAGTGTTATAAGTTTCTTTTATTGAACAAGATGTGTTAGAAGCACCAAATACAATGCAAACAAATTGCCCACAATGAATAATATATCAGTTCCCTGACATCCACTTTTGAATACCAGACAAGCTTTAGTTGAGCTAAGTTTAGAGGCAGAGTTTACCTCCAATATAACCCAATGCCCAGGAAGAAAATAAAATTATGGAGTACCGTAGAGAAAACTAAGCATGAAAACAGAACAGAGGAAGCAGTGAAAATGCCATGAACTTCAAAACTGAATCTAGACGTGTCTGCTTAGGAGGCAGCAAGGGTTTAGAAAGTATGAGCCAGGAGTGAGAAATACTGTCCTAGAGGGACGAAGAACGTGTAGGGAGAAAAAGTTGAAATAACAAAACAAAAAGGATAAAACAATCATTGCCCTGAAGCTGGATGTAGCAAATAGAAGCACTTGATCTTACCTCTGCCCTTTCTTGTCATCCTTTCATATCTGTCACCCTGCCTCAGTGCAAGGGACCACAGCTCCGCTCAGCCGGGCTCGTCGAGTCTTCTATGCCTGCTGTACCTGCTGGGAGCCTCTCATTCATCTCAGCGTTTTGGGCTGGCTGTGAAGTAGTGCTGCCGCTGTCCCCCTCAGATGCGGACGTCTGGGCCTCCTGCCAGCTACTCGCTTGTTGTCTTGCTATGGCAGCAAGGAGGATACATCTGCTTCCCCCGACCTTGTTATTTCTCTTTTCTTCATTTTCTTCTGCCTTAGAACACACTCACTCCCTGCATACTCTCAGGTGCTTGCACGTGCATGCGTGCGCGCGTGCGCACACACACACACACACACACACACACATTCTCTCACACACACACATTCCTTTTAATCATTATTTCTTCTACAATTAAAAATTACACTGTAAATCTTCTAGTTGCAACATTCCTTCACTCTAATAATTAATTTCTTAGTTCCTATGCAAAATTTCAAAGAATGTATATGAATACGCACTTTCATACCTACCACATTTCCTTGAAAATATGATCAGGTCTTGTATTTTTACTCCAAAAAACACAATAGAGCATAACTTCAGAGGGTGTCTTACTTTTTATCTGTAATAATCTATGTTTATTCATGTGCAATAATCTATATTCATGTACAAAAATCTTCATCTATTCCTGTACAAAAAAATCTGCATTTATCCAAATACAGTCGTGTCATCTTCTGGAATATCATCAGACCTCTCCAAACCCACACTGTGGTCCGAATTTCTTGCAACTCCATTTCCTGTGGAAACATTGAGCCCCGATCTCTCAAGTCCAGCAATAGAGTTCTCTTTAAATGAGCACTTCCTGTCCATGCAGCCTGCTGGTGGTGCAGTGGCAACATGGTTATCTGTGATTTCCTCCCGTGAGTTCTGCACCCAGGTCATGACCTCTTGCCAGTGAGGCTTCACGAAGTTTCCACTACATCCAGTGTCAATTGCAGACTTACAAGAGAAGAGTGGCAACAAAAATGGCAGTTGAGGATGATGGTCCTGACAAAAGCAAACAAAAATTGCAGGTCCCCAAGTTCTACAAATATGTTTTATTTCACATGAGTGCATTAAGTACATCTATTACAACACACAGCATATTGGCTTATGAAGATTCATCCTAGACATAGCTGTGTCTGGTCATACACACTTAATTTGCATGTTGTGTCTGTACTCCGATCGATCACTCAGCAATAAGTTTTAAATTCATCTATTCACATAAGTAAAAAAGCTGGAAGGACACACACCCCATCGGCCCATCCTGGAATACTAGTGGATACTGTATTAGTAATTCTATAATGGTGCAGAAGGCAAATGAATTCCAACCTGGGTTCTCAAATTTTTTAACAAGTTAAAACAAAGAAATAAAATGAGCTCACAGTGTGGGCCGAGGTGGTGGCAAATGGAAGTAGCAAAGGTCAAGATTTTCAGGAGAGATGGAAGGGGGAGTAGTAGATCGATGAGTCACCTCTCTAAATATGAAAATGATTTTCTGGAAGAGAAACAAAAAATATTTCAAAAGAAAGCATTGCTGATGCCCCAGAAGCATTTGTAAAACGTCCTGTTATGTTTCTGAGTTGTCATTTTTAATTCTCCCACTTATAAAGATGAGCCTGCATCATAATTACATATTTTACTTTCTCTTGATAATGGTATTTTCTAGTTCAACTGATTTTTAAAGTTCTGCATTGAACCTCTACAAAGGTTTCTTGGCATATTGTCTCCTCTGTGTATAGAATATGAAAAAGAGACATTGAATTTTCTTACTAACTTTTCTGAACTTTGGTCATTACAACGATCCAGGGTATGTTCATTTTTCTGCTCCTTTTCACAGTGCATTAACTTTAAAATAACATCTAAGTCCCTATCTAGCTGTATTCACACTTTATTTTCTTCCACTGCCAGCCAATGGATTGTTTGACTTCCCAGTCTCTCTTCTAGGATTCTCCTTTCATTGACAATAAGAGTTATTAAGATCTGTATAGTTGATGTTTATCCTTCCTTAGATCTGTTTCTATCTCTTGGGTAACTACTCTGTGCACAACTCCAGTTACTTTATTTCTGTACCGTCCTTTCTTTGTTCCAAAATTTGATTTTTTTCTTTCCTCCCCTCTCATAATAGATTTCTGAACTGCATTTTATTTTCTATTTATGCTTACCTACTGCCCTTTTGAGTTTTTTTATAATCTGATAATAAAATCTATTTGCAGATTTTGAATACATCTCTTATTTCTGCAGAAATTTTTTTTATTCTCCTATTTTGAAAACTTACATTAACAGTCATCACTTGCATAATGCTCTTAATCATGTACAAAACTATATTTTATAAATACATGTAGAATTTCAGTCTAAGATAATCTTCCTTCTTTTCATAGTGATTAAAAGATTCTATATGTCACTGAAATGTTTCTAAACCTCATCTTGATACTTAAATTAAGCCTTTTATTCTCAACCAGGCTTATAAAAGAGAATAAGCATTTTCCAACTACCTGTGATTTGGAAGCCCCTGTAGGCTTCAATATGCCATTCCAAGTTCCTTCCATTGAAACCCACTTTCCCAACACCTAGCATGAAATTCTAACTATGACTGGGTTTTTGAATAAAACTTAAGGCAGATAGAGATATTAGAGGGAGAGGGCTCCTACAAGAGGCTAGCTGGAGCAATTTACAAAGTAAGGCTAGGCTTATTCTACAGGCAGGAAGCTTTATGATTATGCTAAGTGTCATAGTCTCTTAGCAATGAATTTAGCAAACCAATATTATGAGGCTTGAAAATAGACTGTCTCCTTCTGAAGGTTAAAACATTTTCCACTGAGAACAAAAGACAAATATATTTAGCCCCTCTAAGTGTGTAGTACTTTAACAGATGAGTGAGAAATGGTGCTGAGCATTGTTATTCATTGCACTTCTCTCACCCAACAAGGAGGGCTATTTCTTTTAGAAAGTTACTTTTATGATCAACATCACTAAGCTTACTCCAAAAGAAATGTTTCTAAAACTTAAAGGCCATTAATGGTTCTGTTATACAGATGAACATTTTTCCCTAAACACATGTAAGAGATTCTAGACCTAAAAAAAATAGAACACAAAAAGAGAAGGTAAGCAACATTTGAACCATTGAATAGACATATTTGAATACAATTTTTGTTTTGTTGTCTGTTTTTAGTTCTTTCAAGAAGGTAAGATTTTGCAGAAGGTGAAAATAACATTTTTTAGTCTCACAGTGTAAACTAAGCAAAAATCATTAAAATCAATATTGAGTGTATACTCCAGACATGAAATATCTATTATACAAATCTGCTATTCGACAATGGAAGATACTTATTTTGTCTCAAGGTTAAGATTTATAATTTAAAAAGAATAACACTATCTATTCCTTGTATACCTAGATCTGTGTGGTCTCATGACATTTCCACAGTTATTCATATGTTGTATAGAAAACATTTTTTACATAAAACCGACATGCAATTGGATTTCTTTTTTATATTAAAATATATATTCTAATGTTTGTTCTACTTCAAAAAGCCATCTTGTCCCCTATCTATAGTCCAGCCACCATTCAAAGCATTTGGGTAATAAAAGTCCATGTTGAAAACATCTATTATCATGAAGTAACAATCACTAGTGACAGTCTTACTAATATACAATAGTTATGTAAACTTCTATAAGCATTTACAATGATGGTTACTGTCAAGTACTTAAGACTTTCAGACAATAATCACTGTCTTCTCATAAAGGATGGCACTGTTTCCTTGAATATCTACAAATCGTATCACGCCTCACAGGTCTTCTTTCCCTCTTTCTGTGAAGTATATATGTTTGCCACAGTGCTCATTGTAGCTAAAGGAAATATGCTAGAATCAGTGGATACAATAAAATCATACCTAGGCAAATTTTCTTCTGGAAATATATCATAAAAGTTATTAGACAATAAAGTCAGTTACCTTATTCTCTTATCCTTGGATGAAATTATTTACATTTGCTGGCGTATTTTGGGGACAAATTTATGTAAAGGTATCTATCTTTGATCTTCCAGAATGCAATAAAATTAGAGAAATAGACATGATCTGCCCATGATAGACCTAAGGAGGAACATCGTAACTCTAAGTCACATTCACTCTGGACTACATAGTATGCTCCTCAATAACCTCTTCTGTCAAAAACCATTTTTCCCACTTTCTCTCTTTCCTTCTCCCTATCTTCAAATATGAGTCTTGCATTTATGCATTTTTTGTATTTATGCATTTTAAATTATCATAAGACATTCACTTTGCAGGGTCTCTCTGTGCCCGTAGAACTATGAATTCTAAGATAAGAAACTATAAATACTTGCTTTGGTTGTGGAGCCCCTTCCTCCTCTGTCTGAGACAGGATCTTGACTCAGAGAGTGGCCTGTCCTGCCTCTGAAATGTCTCCTGGCTGTTTGGCCACCTGTTACAAAGCATCTTTTGCCTATTCTGAGCTTTTAGGGGCTGTACTGCAGTGGGGTTTCTTTCTATCTCCATGTGCCTTCTCTCACTTCAACTTGTAAAGCAGCTGCCACTGATAAATCCTGTTGTCATACTAGGAAATTCATCATTGGCAGGGATTAAATAGCTTTCCAGCAGTGGGCCAAACACTCTGCACTCCATGTCCTAGGATTCACAGGGAGAACTTAAATCTGCCTTGTGTTTCTTCTTTTCAAACATGTTCTCTTTTAAGCCTCTACAGATTATGCCAATTTTCACTTAAAAAACTACATCACACAACCCTTGTTCTCATCCTGAATATACCAGGAATGGATCTCAGGGGGTTTGTGCCTTACATGATTGAAAAATGAGACTTTTACAGAGGCAGTGTAAATAAAACATGGCATGAAGGCAATCTCATTTTATACTTCAATTTCCCTTTCCTTTCCTCTGAATGGCGCTCTTCCCAGACACCCCAGAATTAAGAGCGGTGCTATTGTAGTGAGCAGCACCTGAACCTGACCCATTCATATTGTCCTTTCAAACAGCTAATATCATCTCAACTTGGACCCCAAACAACTGGCGATTCCACAGAATGAATTTCTGTATGGCATGAAGGCTGCTCATTGAATTTCGGGCTGACATCTGTTCCTCTAACTCATAAAGAATATTTCCACGGATTTCTTTCTTCCCTTTTGGCTGGAAAATATGCACAACAAGTGAAGGGGAAAACACTACAGTTGTTTAAAGAAAATATCTGCTCACACAGATCACATCCAACATGCAATGAGTACTGAAAATAATAGTTCACTGTGAAAATCATTTATCTACATCTCCAGTTCTACCTCCTCTTCCCATTTTTAACATAATATTGTTCTTACTAAACCAAAGGTTGTAGAGATGAACCAGCGCATCATCAAGTAACTTAAGAATTTCAAATATAGAGGCCACCAACATCTGTAACTCACAGAGTGCATACACTGCATGCCCAAGGCCCTGACTTTAAAGGACCTGAGCACCAAGGGAAAAGAAAAAGACCAACAGATTAGCATTTTAAAGATGAAAGAAGTTCACACCTGGTAAATTTTGTTTTTATTTCACATCATGTTTAAATTTTCTTTGTGTGTATATGTGGGGGGGGGTGAGTGAGTGTGTCTTCCTCTCTAAAGAAATAGGCTATTTCTTTTCTTACATTCTTCGTGAGATAAATTAAAATTTCCTGTTCTGTTACTCAACACGCTATGCCACACATTTCAGTAGAGAAAGATAATGTAGGGATGTGTGCATGGACCAGGCACCATAATTGGAGAACTTCCCCTACAGTGATATAGATGTTTCTTCTGCAGCACCATCTCCGTTTGCATAAATTTTGATCTTCAGAAAAAGGATTTCATCAAGCAGCTAAAATGATGTGGCAACTTTTGTTTCTAGAAAGAGAAATAACTAGTCCAGATAATAGTGATTTGTAGTAAAATAAGCATGCCAAAGTAAGAGATCAGGGTACCCTCCAAAATTTCTAGGGAAAAAGTTGTAGTACAGCCAGTCTCTGGAAGACAGAAGCAGAGGGAGAAGTATAGATTCAGAGTTGGTACAATAATCTTAGAGAAGAAAATTGTAGATTTCCTTCTGATACCACCTCATAAAGTTAAATAAATTACATTTATGTTGTTTTCCATCTTCCCCTCTAAAAGTATCTCTCTGACCTGAAGTGCTGTTTCTTAGCAACATCAACTTATACATAAATACAGCTACAGCTTATTTTTAGGCTCAACTGGTTTTCATGACCTTTTAGTTGCAGCAACCAACAGTGATCATTAAATCCTACATGTTTTTAGCCATATTTCTAAGAGAAGAAAATTGATTACTGTAACTCATCAGGTTAATTAGATCACTGGATGTTGTGCAACCTACATGTGAGTTGTCCTTGGAACAAGTGCCCCTGGGTGTCTAATTAGCAGTGGCTGTAGCAATGATTGTCACATGCTAGAGATGGGGGTCTTTCAGAAAATCTTTTCCTTAGAAAGAGATCTCAAGTCCTATAGCCTTGGTAATTAACCTTGCCTGTCACCTGCTGTGTGATGAAAGAAGGAAATGAATTGATCATCTCATAGGTGATTAGGGTATAACAGAAACACAAAACTTATTAAAAAGAAAGTGTGTAAAAACAATCTCTGTGATTAAATTTGGTCTGTGTTTAACATGTTACTGAAGGAAACTTGAAAGCATTGGATACTGACTGGTGCATAGGATCTCCTCTTTTGTGGATTAGTGGTTTTGATCTTATTAGTAAAGATTTCTTCTATGAGTTCCTCCAGCACCTTTTAAATACATGTACTTTTAAGCATAAAACAAATGATTTTTATACTTTATAAACTCTTCCTGAAATGTAAAGATAACTAGTACTGAAATTCATTTTGCAAACCCTTAATAGTAAACCTAAAAGCACATAAAATACTAAGTTAAGACAGAAGAAACTGAAGATATATAAAATAAATGTAAATAAAATAGAAGCAAATGATAATACTGGCCATACATTACAAAATTAATACAGTCTGACAAAAAGAAACTTGTTAGAAAAGCAGAAATAAGTCCATTATAAATTGACATTTTAACAGGTCAAAGAAGAGAGCATATCTGTAAGCTGAATAAGTCAGCAAAGGCCATTAAGCCAAATCCAACACCCATTCTCTAGTTTATCAAAGTAGGCAAAACAAAATGAACACACAAGCACTCGGGAAGCTGAGGCAGGAGGATCGTTGAGAAGTTCGAGACCAGCCTGGGCTACAAAGTGAGCTCAAATCCAGCCTGAACTGCATAGTGAGACTCTGTCTCAAGAAGACCAAAAAATAAATAAATAAATAAAAATGAACACACATAAAATAGCTTTTTGAATGAATAGTGACACAAAATTTATTTATCTACTTAATATTTAAAGAAATCTGTCTCATACGAATAATTGGTACTAATTTAATGCTCAAACATTATTAGTATGCCTGATGATATTGACAGTACAAGAAAGGAGCACATTATCATACCTACTATATACATTTTTCTGGGAATATGGCCAAAATAAGACACCATACAGTAACGCACAGTCAATGGAACCTACACATGGCTTTTGAGGGCTTGCCATGAAAAACGTAAAATATCTCATTCGTAAATTTATATTGATTACATGTTGAATAGAGTTATTCTGAGTATGGTGAGTTAAGTGCAGTGCATTGTGAGTGTTACTTTTACTTTCTTAAGAAACTGGAATCCAGTGTGGCTTATATTGGCAGAGAGCCTCACCATTCTACCGAACAGCACTTACTACAGCTAAGCAAATGCAAAGGGTAAAGCCTCAGGGAATAATGGGAATTATTATGAAGAGACATAAAGTCAAAACCCACTCTTGAATTTGATTTTAAATGTAAAGTTAACAATAAATCAACTTGTAATCAAATGTAATTTCAGTTCTACATCAAAATGTCAAGTAGACTGCACAAAACATTTCTAATATTTATTAATGAATCTAAGATATA